>CAUYQV010051747.1:0-10269 GCA_963574575.1 Galagoides demidoff | reverse complement strand
TTGAGACAGAGCATCAAGCTGTTGCCCTGGGTAGAGTGTCGTGGCATCACAGCTCACAGCAACCTCCAATTCCTGGGCTCAAGCGAGTCTCCTGCCTCCGCCTCCCAAGTAGCTGGGACCACAGGCGCCTGCCACAACGCCCAGCCATTCTTTGGTTGCAGCCATCATTGTTGTTTGGCAGGCCCGGGCTGGGGATTCAAACCCGCCACCTTAGGTGTACGTGGCTGGCGCCTTAGCAGATTTAGCCACAGGCGCCGAGCCAGTAGTCTTTATTTTCAGGGATCTATTCCTAACATACTGCTTTAAATGTAGTAGGCATTAAGCAAATATTCACTGAATGAATTAAGAAGGAGAAAAAGTCCTAGTATTGCTCTACTTCCAACCATGTATTTAAATTGCTCCTGAATTTTTGGAAGCCTTTCCATGCTCCCAGGATGCTCATGTATTTCCATTTGTGAGTTTTATTACCTATTATCTATTAGTGGTATCACCTTAGCATTAAATCCTAATATAGTCATATATAAATAATATGCAATCAATCATTTCATTGTCTTCTGTAGTCTTCCCTGTGAGTATATGCTCTTTACTAATTATTCACAAAACTCTCCATTTTTATTAGCAGAACTTTTTCCCTGGTTTTTACAGATAGCCTAGCTTATCTATATTTCAGGCTATGCTTGTTGTTAAATGCCAGAGCAGCTTATGTGCAATGGAGGCAGAATATTTTAACATCTTTCATTGCTATACTTTACCAGCTTTCCAGATAAAGTATCTGTTTGAATATTCCAAAAGAAGGATAGAAAAAATAATCAATCTTTCCCTATGAATGTTACCAAAACCACCAATTAAAATGTTCCAGTTAATTCTTCCATGTGCATTCTGCCTTATCTGAAAACGCCAATTGCTTGGTACAGTTTGATCTTCGTGGAGTGGTTTTTTTTTTTTTTTTTTGGACGTCATGTTAGCTAAGTCATGTTTAGATATGTAAAAGAGCTAGAAATTCTTAGTTTTCTTTCACATTTCTTGTTTGATTATTCTGCATTATATTAGGGCAATGATTAGGTGATTTTATTCCACTGCACTGCCACAAGGTTAAATTTTTTGCTCTTTTAACAACTCTTATTAATGAAAGAAACAATTAAATGATAAGTCGACGGATTCACACTATCATGCCAAAAAATATTTAGTTATTGTTAAATTTTTGAATGATTATATCCTAGGTGACTAGAGAGACTGTTAAAAATTATTTATTTGGGCTCCGTGCCTGTGGCTCAAGTGGCTAAGGCACTGGCCACATACACCTAAGGTGGCAGGTTCAAATCTAGCCCAGGCCCGCCAAACAACAGTGACGGCTGCAACCAAAAAATGGCCAGGTGTTGTGGCGGGCGCCTGTGGTCCCAGCTACTTGGGAGGCAGAGGAGATTCACTTGAGCCCAGGAGTTAGAGGTTGCCGTGAGCTGTGATGCCACAATACTCTACCCAGGGGGACAGCTTGAGGCTCTGTCTCAAAAAAAAAAAAATTATTTATTTGAGGCCAGGTGTGATTGCTCATGTTTGTAATGCTAGCGCTCTGGGGGTGCCCAGGCATCTCCCTTGCTCTGGGAGTGCCCAGGCAAGAGGATTGTTTGAGCTCAGAAGTTTGAGACTAGCTTGAGTAAGAGGGAGAACCCATCTCTACTAAACAGAAAAAACTAGCTGGAAATGGTGGCAGGTGCCTATAGTCCCAGGTACCCAGGGAGTCTGAGGCAAGAAGATCGTTGCACCCAAGATCTTGAGGTTACTGTGAGCTATTCTGATGCCAAGACACTCTATCTAGGGCGACGGAGTAGGACTCTCCCTCCAGAAAAAAAAAAAAAAAAATATATATATATATATATGTATATATATTTATATTTATTTATAGAAATATTCATTTTATATGTATTTATATAAATATTCATTATATTACGTTCATATGTATATTTAATTGACTATTCTATATCTATTGAATATTCATATATATATTAATATAAATATTCATTTATTATATATATAAAATTTTATATATAAAATTTATTTTAAGAAAAGATAAATCAATTTGACTGCTACCTTGGTTATTTTCATAAAACATTTAATGTTTAATATTTTTATTGTTATAAATTTTTGCATATTGATCTTATGAAACAAGATGCATTTTTACTTGGAAACAAGGACACATTTTATAGATTAATTTATAACAAATAGCTCAGTACTTCTCAGACTTTATGATACTAGTCACTGGGGATGTTATGAAAATGCAGACTTTGATTCAGTCAGACTGGAAAGAGGCCTCATATGGGGGAGCAAACACACGAACTACCTTTACTGCATCTAATGTTGACTAAACAGAAACTTCTAGAGGCTCATAATCAACATGCAGATTTGTTTTACTAAAAGTAAGGACAGGTAGTTGTTCCAGAAAGAGCATGAGTGCCAGAGATAATCAAATATAATCTTAACTCATTCTTTGATCCTTAGCTCATCAGTCTTAGGCGGATTTTACTTTTTCTCGGTTTAGTCCCCTTCTCAGTACCGCAGTTAATGACAGACACTTGAGAAATATTGATGCATTAAGATTCCTAAGGGATAAACAATTTCAGTGATGATCATTTCAGTTCATTTTAGTGAACATGACTAAAAATCCACTGTGCCTGAAACCAGTGTCTGCGAGGCACCCTTGTTGACATGAATTGGACCTTTCTGAAAGTTAAGAAAATAATTATATGAAGTATAACCCTGGCATTGGGTTGGTACTTGGAAAATTTGTTCAATGACCTTTAGATATAAGCAGATATATTACTTTTGTCATAGACATTGTTTATCGCCAATATTTAAAATTTCTATGTTGCTGAAAATTCTCAGTGATTCCTAATGTTAGAGGCAGATGGTGCACCCAAATGCTTCTTACGTTGACCTCTTTTAATTGAATCAGATAAAGAATTGTATTTGGCCAGAAATTTGCTGCCTACTAGGATAGGTTTGTTACTGTGTCAAGAGCAGTATAATTCAATTGTAAATGTAAATTGGTATCTGGAAACTAGACATTTCAGAAATTAAAGAAGGTATAAAATGTCTGTTTTGGAGGAACACTCTATGACAATGACTTTTTAAAAAGTCTGATTATGTGCCACAGAACGCTGTAAACCCAGATGTGGCCTCTTCTACTCACTGATAACAGAATTTGAAATTCATGATTAGTAATAAAGCCAATGTCAGAAGCTGTTTTCATACAAATTGCAGTTGGCTGATATTCTCTGTGTTTCAAATTGGGTAATTAATTATATTAGCTGCATTACATGTTATACATATATTAGAAACAATGACATGTTTGCAATACAACAAATGCTATTTTGTTATTATTAATGAATGTGACGTGCATGCAATTTCCGTTGCCTTTTTTTTTCTTTTAAAGCTATAGTCAAAAATGAGTCTGTTGTCATTTATTTTGGTGTAGTCCTACCTATCCACTGTTGCTTTTAGAAATGGGTTTCTAAAGGCTTGGCAACTAAATTTATAAAACATAAAAAATAGAAACCCCAAATTGGGCAAAGGTTTTTATTTTCCATTTCCTGTCTGCTCTTTAAAAAAAGAAAAATTTGATGCTGAGTTTTAGAAAGAAATCGTGGGGTTTTCTCTGATTATAATGACATTTTGATGTTGGCTTTGCTTTTGAGTTTCAGAGAAAATTTAATATGGATCATTTTATGAAAGACTGGAACTTCTTAGATAGATATCTTTTCCTTGTGCACTATATGTTTTCAGAATGTTTAATTCAGTGTGACTTCATCTTCCTACTACTCTTTTTTCGTTTTTGATGGGGTAGGACAGTAATAGGCATGGCCCTTTAGCAATGGGACTGTGGAGTTAGATTCTTTAATTCACTAGCATTGGTGAACACTGTCGTGTTCAGAACTGCACTGTGCGGCCACTGAGAATGCAAAAGAAGACCACGTTTATAAAGAAAGACACAGACAGGAGGGCGCCTGTAGATCAAAGGAGTAGGGCGCCGGCCCCGTAGGCCAGAGGTGGTGGGTTCAAACCCAGCCCCAGCCAAAAAAAAAAGAAAGGCACAGACCAAACAATGGGGAAATTGGCTTGCATTTCTCCAAACCCAAGTTCAATTTTCACCAGCGAGTTGACTTTCCAAACAGCACAGCAAATAGTTATATTTCTTATTTATAGTTATATAGTTATAGTTATGTTTCTATTTATAGTTATATTTCTTATCAAACATTTGAGCGTTAAAACACCAGACACTCATTTGATTTTTAATGTACAGTGAAATCCACAATGATAATTCAAGTTATAGTATAATGATTATCAATATAGTGTCAAAATAAAAGCAAATGCCATCTATTCTAATATGTAGAGTCTGAGATTGCTCACAATGAGGAACAGAAGGATAGAAAAGGAATAAATTCATATTATCACATCCATCTATGATTTTTAGTCATGTTTTAAAATAAAAAAAAAAGCACCTTTGATGTATCAGTGTTGAAGAGCCTTCCTTCCACTAATTATGCATTTTATTTTTAGAGTGTTTCTCCTGGAGGATGGTAGCCTCAAGATATATAATGTTACCAGGTCAGATGGTGGATCGTATACATGCATAGCCACAAATCAGTTTGGCATCGCTAAGAACACCGGCAGCCTCATAGTAAAAGGTATTGTATTATCTTCATTTGTGTTTGATGAGCATTGGAAATACGCATGGATATATAAATTTCTATTACAGCATCAATATATTATATTGTGTATGGGAAATGTTGGATTTCTCCATTTATGTGAGAGATTCATCACTGAGTTCATTAATTCCACATGCACTTTGCTAGTAGGAGACCATGGTAGATGTGAACACTTTGGCAGCTGAAAATGACATCAGTGTCTGAATAAATAGAGTTAAAACTTGCACTTGAAATATTTGGATTTTCACAATTGTTTTAGTGTTTCAGACCATAAACCTTTTGATAAAGTCACTCATTGGATAGTACTTTTCTTGATTAAATGTCTATCAGAATTTCTCATTTTGTATGAAATATTTACGTGTAAATAAAGGTAATATACAACAAGATACAATAACTGGACATATAACTGGTTCACTTATCTACATAACTCTGAGTAAGTAGGGTACATAAGTACAAAACTAGTGAAATATAGAGTCTCTTCCATATACTAGGAACCGTAAATAAAAAGAAGTTGTTTTCAAAGAGAAAGCAATTAAAATAATAGTATTTACATGAATGATTATTATATTCCCATCACAGTAAAGAGATAAGCTCATACAATTTTAGATAGTTAAACTGTATACTCTATCTTTATGATTTTTACGCTAACGCCAGTTCAAATGCTTCTACATTTATCACCAAGGGACATAATTTGTTTTAGAAATACCTATTCCCCATCTTTGCCACTTTACGTCACCGAATCTCAGCTCATAAACTAGCATTTTTACTGGAAGCTATGTCACTTCTATCACTTCACTGCCTCCTGGATGAAAGAAATGATTGTCTGGATAAAGCAGTTTGAGAGGCTAATTAAGCCCAAATGATTAAGTTCTGCAATTGGCACTTTCTCATCTTTTCTATTAAAAAATATACATTTAATTAAAAAAAAGTAGTTAGCTGCTACACTTCACCTATCATTTAAAATGTCTCCAGGAAAATAAACACCCACCTTGAATCCTGGAAGATATTTCTGTCAACTTGTCTCAAGCATATTACATTATGTCGACAATTGTCTGAAACACTCTGGGGAAATGTGCCTGATGAAACTTCCTATGTCAAAATCCAACCAGGGTGGCACAGTTTGAAAAACTTCCCTTCCTTACGATCATATTGTCTTCAATTTTTGAGACAGAGATGGACTCACTGTTTCAAGATGTATGCTATGGCTATATTTAAGAGGGTATATCTCCAGTAAATTCTTGGCACTATTCAAGGACTGAAAAGTGTGAATGCTTCGTGTTTGAAGAAATGTGTCCATGAAGGGGAAAAAAAGACTTATTCCATCATTTTACATTAAGGAAGTATAGGTAGTAGGTGTTCATTTTATTACAGCAGAAGATTAAAATACGGTAAAAGATTAAAAGGTCTTGAAGTTAAGGCTTCCAGGTAGGCAAAAATTCAAGTGACATTGAAATGTAAAACAAAAAGGATAAAGGAAATCAGTAGTAGAAATTTAGGGTTTTTTTGTTTGTTTGTTTGTTTAAATCTTCAATAGACTACTGGTGGCCTGTTAAATTGTTTTGCTGTTAAAATATGGTGATAGGGATCTCCACTCTGGAGACCAAGGAAAAAAAATGTTAATGGCTAGATTCAACTGAATGAATAGTCCCTTTATTTCAAATGTTTCTCAAACCTGTGGCATTAAGATGCTCATATCTGCAATCCTAGCACTCTGGGAGGCCAAGGCAGGAGCTCCCTTGAGCTCAGAAGTTGGAGACCAGCCTGAGCAAGACCCTGTCTCTACTAAAAATAGAAAAAATTAGCTGGGCATTGTGGCAGGTGCCTGTAGTCTCTGCTATTCTGGAGGCTGAGGCAGAAGGATTGCCTGAACCCAAGAGTTTAATGTTGCTGTGAGCAAGGCTGATGTCATGATAGTCTAGCCTGGGAAACAGAGTGAGACTCTGTCTTAAGGAAAGAAAAAAAGATACTCACTTTTCACTAATAATTGATGGAAGAAAAATAAAAAATGAAGACTCAGAAAAATGTTAACTGAGAAACTCAGAGTCAATTATCCTGCCTTCCAAATGTAACAACTGCATATTTCAGTTATATGTGGCCACGTTTTCTGATAATTAGGTTCCTAGTTCTTATGGTGGAAAACAATTGATCTACATTTTCAGATATTCCATACAGCATTTCATAATCCCCAGGTATTCTGTTTTTTTTTTTCTACACATAAAACCATAATTCCAAAAGATGGCTCAGTTTAGAAAAAAAAAAAGAAAAGTTGGCATTTTTTGTCTATTTCTAGAGTTCTTTGCTGAGGCTGTTGAAACACAGTTATCCCACCCTGACTCCTGGTTAACTTAATCAGTGCCACTCTTTCTGTTCACTTTTCATCTTCTGATAAACTATCTGACTTACTGATCACATCCACAATGTTGGTTTTTCTTTCTCTTCTGGAATGGAAACTAAAAGGGGGCAAGGATCTTTGTTCACTTTAATCTGTCGAACTACAAGTCCTAGAATTTTGTCAGGAACTGTACGTATCCAATGCATATTTATTGATTTAACAAAAGGCTTTGCCTTCCGCCTCTTATTTCCCAGGGATAATTTTCATCCTGACTGCCTTTTTCTAAAATCTGACAGTTGTCGATTTTTCAGAGTTTAAGCTCCTTAGGACACTTTGTGGAAAAGAGCATTGAAGTTTAAGAAAAGAAAAAACAACCCTTTTAAACGCTTTTACAGTCCCAATTTTAGGATTTGTAGTTTTATATTCGTAATAGACATCTATCTCCTCACTCTGCTGACGGGGGCAAGCCTGAGCCTACAGGAAAATCCGAACAACTTTAGGGCGAGAACTCACTGCTCTGCTATTTATAGCCCAGTATCAGAGGATAATGTACAAAGGTAAAAAGCACACAGATTATTATAAGTGATGTCAGTAAGCATGAATATCAAGCTACTTTCATGTATGTACATCTAACAATAGGAAGAAAAATGTGTTAGTTATTTTTTTTAAACAATCATGAATTATCTACAACCCAATTCAAGGAGATTTGGGGGTCTTTTGCTTGTTTGCCACTGGCAAGAACTACCCTAAGCAATATAAATAATATAAATAATAAGAATGTGTATCATACTTAATTATACAAATACATAAAAAATGCTTGTACGGTATAAATATAATATTTTTTAGAAACTATGCTTATTATTGATCTGTAATATATGATGTTTACTAAACTGTGATTGCTGTGAAAACAATTCTCAGTCGATTACTAGCACTCGTCTCAACTAGACAGCTGCAACTAATTTTCTTTAATGTAGTAATGTTGAAAGTCTCACTGCCAAGGAAGTATTATTTTACAAGCTACAATTGTGAAGCTTAGTCTGAGGAAGAATTATCATAGTATATGTTGATCCAACTATTTTCTTGACTAGTAAGTATTATAGTCATTTGGTTGTTAAGATGGCTTAGGGTGTGTGTGTGGTTGTGTGTGCCCGCGTGAGTGTGCCTGTGTGTGTTATAGATGTGTTTCTGCATCTATGATGTCCATCTGATTGTCATCATTACAGGGTTAAATATAATTTTGTTTCTCAAACCAGCATCAGGAAGTGGTGACCTTAACTGTCATGGAGGGGCAAGGAGCAAAGGAGAAATTTCAGTTAAAGCTGATAAAACAATCATCTCTCTTTGAATTTATTTATCAGCCTCAGTCATGCGAGAAATGTTGTGGTTAGATAACATGTAAAAAGATAATAGTTACAAGACTCAGATATTTTCCAGCTTAATTTCTAGCTGATAGGGCTTATCTGTGTTAAGAGGATTCTGAAGTTATCGGCACTGTATGGTGGAGATTTCTATTTCACTAATACCGCAGGGTGAGGCAATTTTCCATCCAAACACAGGGAGCACAATTAGCTGCAGCCTCGACAGCGCCTCTGAAGATGCCCAGGATAATCTGAGGCCGTGTTCCGTCAGCGCGAACAGGGACTCGAAAAGGGAGAGCATTGGAGTGTTCTCCTTTTGGAGGACCGAGATTAAAATTACAATGTGTACATACATTGAGAGGTATATGAAAATCACATAAAAGGGGAAATTATTTGATCTGGCATTTGGAAAATTATTAAAAAGCAGAGGAACAGCAGGCTATAAAAATGATCTTGTTTGCAGGCAACATTTGTTTCTGTTTCCCCACTGGAGAAGTTCTGGATGTCCAATTATAGGCCTCATTGCTTCAGCATTATTTTCCACCGAAATGTCGGAACTTGGAAAAGCATATCTAATGTGCAAATTAAGTTTATTGCTGCTCATTTAGTTGTTTATTCTTTGTGATAGAAGTCTTTATTATACCAGCGTACCCAGTGGCCTATCTAGTTTCTCCAGCAGAATAAGAGTATTCTCTAATATGGGTCTACATTTGGTAAGAGCAATACCCAGGATAGGTAGATAATTGTAGGCTTTGTGGCTTTCAAAGGCAGTTTAAAGGATTTGAGATACTGAGCCCAGCTTTATTGAGAAAACCAGTTTGACTGAGCAAACCAAAAGCACAATTTCAGAGACGTGGCAAGACATACCGGAATCCGTTCATCGTGATGGTAGTTAGCTATTGGAAACCCCAAAGAAATCTCCCCGTAGCGCTAACATCTCCCCCAAAATGTTCAATTTCATACCAACCTTCTACAAAAAATGATTTAAAGTATTTGATGGGAAGAAGATTTTATCTTAAAATCATTGATGGTGAAAATTAATTTCAAGGAGAGAAAATATAGAATTGAATTTTTAATCTGTTCAGAATGACATTTCTTTCCCCTTCCAATAATGCAAATGAGGCTGAGAGAATTTTCAAAACTTGAATACCCCACTTTCTGCAAGTAAAAAATGTGAAAATAAACAACAACAAAATAGCATCAATTTAAGCAAGCCCACTAGTATTGATGTTATTTTGGTCTTCCTAACAATTTAGTATGTAATCTTTAAAAAAACCTGACACACAGTTCTCAGGTTTAATTTCCAAGTATATTTGGCAACTTATTTTTTTTCTTTTTTTTATTTCTTTTTTTTTATTTTTTTACTTATTTTTTTTCTTAAACTATATTGTATAACACATAATGTAAAGAACAGATATGAATGCATTATATGTTTACCATTTTTTTATTGTTCAAAATATTTGTACTGCACAGATTAAACCTATTCTTGTTAAAGTTTAGTTTGCTCCTTTTTAATAAAAATATAGTGTGATAGTTTGTAGTTTGTGTCACATGAAAGAGGCCACGCAAAAGAGTACTTACCATTTCTTAACATGATTAAAAGCACGGCGTTTGTAATTATATTAACTGGCTGTTACTAACCAGCGCGGAACTTGGAGCATTTGTGTTTATTCTTCTTAATGTTGTAACACTTGGCTCGGTGCCTGTGGCTCAATCGGCTAAGGCGCCAGCCACATACACCTAAGGTGGTGGGTTCGAATCCCCAGCCCAGGCCCGCCAAACAACAATGATGGCTGCAACCAAAAAATGGCCGGGCGTTGTGGTGGGCACCTGTGGTCCCAGCTACTTGGGAGGCGGAGGCAGGAGACTCGCTTGA
>CAUYQV010051746.1:0-18533 GCA_963574575.1 Galagoides demidoff | reverse complement strand
CCGAATAAGCCATCCCCTGGAGCCCTAACAAGCCCCATGGGTGGAAACTCAGCGCTTAGCCACACAGCTGTCTCTCAAGTTCCGAACAGCAACAACAAAAAATCAGGCCCTCCATTTTCCAGCTCATCCTTGTCAGAATGGCAGAATGGTGTGTGCCATACAGCACAGAGGATGCCAGCACTCTGCCTGGCCACAGATGAGGAGGAGAAAGGGACCAGGGACACGGAAAATGTACTAGTTACAATTCTGCCATCTTTGCATACAGGTTAGGAGCCCCCTCCCTTGACTGTAAACTTCATGCCACATCCTTCGAGAAACAGAAAAACCACGAAATGCTCAGATATCCCTTGGGATCAGGCAATGTGGCCAAGTTCAGCAAAATGGCCAGCAAGAAGCTAGTGAATTAAGTTCTCAAGAGTGTTTGAGTTAAGGATCTCAAAAAGGAGCTCCCTAAGCCTGGTTTCCCCTAAATTTTGGAGGAAAGATATAGTTGACTGTGTTCCTTCCACCCAGGTGATCATCATAATCAAACTAACTTGGAGATTAACCAGGAAGAGCATTGAGACAGTCCAGTAGGTTAAGGTGGACTTTTTGGGATTCTCAAGGAAAGGTCATGGTACATGTCCTTGAACACAACCATGAGCCTGAGATCTCATTCCCAGGTTTATGGGGTGAGTGTGCACATCTATTACTGGCAGATATAAAAGATGTAACACTTGGCGTAGATATCCTAAAACATTGTGTATATATCCTGAAACATTCTATCTAGGGAGAAACCATTTCTTACCACACCAGAAAGGGATCAGCATAGCCAGAGCCCTGGACTTAGCTCCTGGCCCTGCCTGTGTGTAGCCTCTGCAACCTTAGTAATGCCCCTTTCAAGGTCAAGGGCTCCCTACTAACTGTCTGCTGCCTTCCCAGCTTGACTTTGTCTTTCTATTGGCCTAGAATGTCCAGCAAATGCCAGTTCCCCTATGCTAGGAAAACTTGACAACTAGACTCCTGTAAGAGTGCATGCAACTATAGTTGAATCACCACCTTGCAATATACATTTACCTAAAGTTCTGACCATTGGAGCAGGTGGAGTTACTTAAGGATGTGATCCGGGCATTAAGTATCCATCCACTGTTAGAAGAGTTCCCACCTATGGATTAGCGTTCAGTAAAGGAGTAGAAAACTGGAATACACAGAGGGAAGGGCCCTACCCACACAATAAGAGTCTGCCTCTGATAGTGTAGGAATCCTAGCAGTGTAAGTTCGGTAGGGAGGGGCCTAGACACTGATCAGACAAAGGCTTCAACCTGCCAAGTTGCCAACATCTCAATTCCCATCAGTGGGGTGCCCCAGACATGCATGTCAAAAGTTCACACTGCACCAGATATTTCTTTTTTTTTTCGAAACAGAGCCTCAAGCTGTCACCCTGGGTAGAGTTCTGTGGCATCACAGCTTATAGCAACTTCCAACTCCTGGGCTCAAGCAATCTCCTGCCTCCACCTCCCAAGTAGCTGGGACAACAGGTGTCCACCTCCATGTCTGGCTATTTTTTGGTTGCAGCCATCATTGTTGTTTGGCGGGCCCGGGTTGGATTTGAACCCGCCAGCTCAGGTGTATGTGGCTGGCGCCTTAGCTACTTGAGCCACAGGCGCTGAACCTGTGACAGAAATTTTTAAGAATTGTTTCACACCTACATGGCCATCCTATGGAGACATCTTCTGGGTATTGTTCTTTTCAAGAATGTTGGTTAAAATTCTTGCAGTATGTGAGTACACTTCACTGTCATTAAACAAACCAGGTTTTAATTTATTAATGTTTAAAGAAGAGGAAACAGAGGACAATATAATGAAGACTCATGGCCCCGTTATCCAGAATTAATAATTGTTAAAATACCCTACTTTCCTTCTTTAAATCAACTACAGAATAAAAATAAATGACCTAGGTCCCTATCACCTACTCTATTTTTCTCTACCTTCCCCAAGGAACTTGTAAACATATGGTTGTTCCTAGTCTATCTTTTATGTGTATATAAGCATATGATTCCATTTGGATACAGTTCTATTTTATTATTTTATCTAAATGGCATGGTATATTATGTTCCCTTCTTTAAACATGACTTTTTTTTAAATTTAACATTGTGTTTGAAGACCTACATATAGGGACCTTGTCTTTCTGTATATAAGTCACCTACTAATCCATTAAATGAATATACAGTCAGACATTTTATTTAAACACTTTGATGCTAATGATCTCCAGACCGTTTCTAACTTCTGGCCATTACAACACTGTTGCCATAAGCCTCTCTGTGGCGTCCCTCTGTGCATAAGCGTGAGAACTTCGTGGGCATATGCCCACGTGGCTGAGCTTTGGCATAGGGCTGCCGTTTGTCTCCAATTCCCTTCTCTCTTTAGGATGTCCCTGTACTTCCATATTAAAGACGTCTCATCCCACTGATGCATGGGCAGAGATTCAAAAGGTCATTCTAAGCAACGTATTTCCAAGCGATCTGTAGTAGCAGGAGCAGCATAGTTGCAAACCAGATTCCAGCTCTACAAGGAGAGGGATGGACATCTAGAAAGGCCACAGAGGGCTCAATAATGGGATAGCAACACGATCTTCATAAAGGAGGAGGGTCCGTTATGGGTTTCATGAACCAGAAGGAGGATTATTTCTTGGCACTGACACAGGAAGGAAGGCACAGCTTCTTCATGGCCCTGCACAAGGACTCGGGGAGCAGAATGCTGGACACCAAGGCGCCCAACTCCACGTGTGCTGAGTGCTGTGCACCCAGCCACAAGCTTTCTGATCCAGTATGTGAATTTCCCCAGCACGTAGACCCTTCTAGTCCTTGCTGTTGTTATGTCCTTAAACTATGTGTGGTGAAAGTTTACTGAATATTAATAAGCAAAAAGTGGATTTTCCCCCCAAAGCTGGAAAGTAACAAGAGCAGAGAGCAACCACTAGGTAAATAAAGATGAAATTAACTCATCCTGAACACAGACGGGAAGTGGTGGGCTGACGGTTCTTGTATGTTTTCATTAGGTAAAAATACCGTTGAAGCTTCCACCTTAAATAATCCCTTACATGCATTTCTGCAATTAAAATCCTGGGTCTTTTTGTCCCATCTCACTGCCGAGCTCAAGTTCCACCAACAGCCAACTCCTATATTAGGATGAGTGACACAGGTATGTCAAATAGCAGAAGAGAGTCTTAATTATATTTAAAAATCCACACAAGCATTTTACTTCCATCCTGGTTTCTCTCCTGTTCCCAACCCTGTCCCTCTCTCTCTACCAAAAACAGGATCCTGGTGCCAGGGATGCCCCCGGCATCTTTAACTTAAGCATTGACAGGTTACGTGGGATTTTTGCCAGAGTAATTATTTTTCAATTCGACAATAATGAGAAATTACCATGGCAACCACTTGTCACGTGGTTACACATACACCCCCCCCTCCAAAGAATGAACCACACTTAAAAGCATATATTCCTTGAAAACATGTTTACTTTTTATTAAAATAAACTTAAACAGGTCAGAGTGGAGAGCGTTCTGAAGGGGCTGAAAGCAGCGAGATGAGAGGGCATTGACTGTCCCTGGAATCTTGTGGTTCTAGAAAAAAAGAATAGCTCATCTTATAACCTGATTCTCATGTGCACACGCACTCAGAGAACACAGTTAATTTGGCTCTTCCCCACTCAGTCACTTTATATCCATCAGCTAACCTCTCTCAAAAGATACTGGAGAAAGAATAACAGGGCCTCAAATGACTGGGGCGGGGGGACAGTCACCTTCCCTACATTTGTTGGCTTGCCACATCCACGTAGACAAGAGATCTCAAGCCTCAGGCCTGGAGCTTCTCTTTTTCCTGTAGCCCTTCCAACACTGGAGGAAGCAGGGGTTATCTATTCTTCAGGACTACAGAAGTCTTCAGAAGTCTTTCATATTCCTTAATCTCTGGCCGCTCTTTCTCCAAACCCGGGGGTTTCATCTCAAACCGTGTTTATTTTGAACCAGCCATATTTGACACTAAGTGTCAACCGTTCCGTGATACTCCGTGCCAGCCACTGGATGCATGGCACCTTATAAACTCCTTAAAACCTTACAGTGACTCTGTGAGATAAGTCTCCTTATTAATCCCATTTTGTAGATGAGAAAACCGAGGCAGTGAGATGTTCAATCTTTGCTCAAGATTAGATAGCTACCAAGCAATAAAGAAGGCGTTCAGATACAGGGACTCTGGCTGGTCAGTGTGGACTCTTATAACTTGACGTTCCTTTATCCAGAACAATATTCTTCCAAATATCTGTCTGTTAATATCTGGCCTCCCGAAAGACAGGCCACAGAACAGCCGTGGAATTCCGTCCCACCCGTGGAATTCTACATGGAGACACAGAAATAACAGCACTAAGGGAAGGAGGCGAGGCCACGTGCTCTCACCAGCTGGATGTTACCCGGGCATGTGATGGATAAAGGGGGAAAAGTTTTAGTTCCCCCCTTTTATTCATGTCCTAAGGATTAATTCTTCTCTAATTCTCAATGATGATTCGTTTGTTCTTAGCCAAACTGCTTTTTATTTTATGGTACGTGTTAGTTATCATTTTAATAGAGAAATTCTAAAATGGCACGTTACCAAGATAGTAAATTATGTGTTTGCACAGAGAGTCTCAGGGTTTCACTCACAACTGGAGCCTTCCCTTTACCAAGAGCTTACTCAGAGTTAACGCTCCCATGTGAGTGGAGGCTGCTGAGGTAGACAGACACTCCAAAATGGGCTCCGAAGACTCGGTGTTTGGTGGGTATATCTCTAGTCAGCAAAAGATACATTGGTATCTTCCCCCTCCAAATACCTGAGAAATTCACTCCTTTCAACCTCCATCTATAAACTAAAAAAACAATCTCTCATTAATTATCAGCTCTCCAAAGAGAAATGTCATTTAAGATAATCTAAAAATAAATGATTAAACTATGTCCATGTTTATGTGCCAACAAGTGAGCTTTCTGGCCACTGGACTTATTGTAAGTATAAATATAAAATGTATAAACTGTAAAACTAAAACAATTTTTATTCGAGTTTAAAGTTTCATCAGCTTGAGGGGGTAAGGTCTCGTATGCTTGCCATCACAGCACCTCACACACGGCAATCACGCAAATAATTACTAGATTATTTAACTATTTAGATCATTTGATTTGGCAATAAATATTTAACTAAAACTAAGCGTATGTGGGCTGGGTGTGGTGACTCACACCTATAATCCTAGCCCTCTCAGAGGTCTAGGTGGGTAGATTGCTTGAGCTCAGGAGGTGGAGACCAGCCTAAGAAAGAGGGAGACCCTTATCTCTAGTAAAATAGAAAAACTAGCCGGATGTTGTAGCAGGTGCCTGTAGTGGTGGGTACTCAGGAGCCTGAGGCAAGAGGATCACTTGAACCCAAGAGTTTGAGGTTGCTGTGAGCTATGACACCACAGGACTCTACCCAAGGTGACAGAGTGAGACTCTCTCAAAAAACGAAAACAAACAAATAAAACATCTAATCGCAGGTATATTCCTGACACTGAAAAGGTTTTGAGAAAGAAACCAATAGTTTCCACAATGATTGAAGACTTCACTGCCGCTCTCTTTTCTGTTTATATATCTCTGAACCAGAGTTTGATTCTGTAATGAACAAATCAGTGACAGTGGTGAGTTCCACGGTATGTTATTTAACAGTCCTCACAATATTCCTACCAAGTCAGTATTTTCATTATGCCGTTTAAATGGGGAAAGTGAGGTCCCAGGAGTTAAGAAATGTACCCCAGGTCACAGACTAAGTAGTGACGTTGGAATTTGTATGCTTTCTAAGTTCCATTCACCGTAGCTTGTTGCCTATGCTAATCTATAATATTCTGGTGTAAGGAGGAATGATCTTTTTTTTATAATTTAACTTTCTATGTTAGGTTCAAACATGGAGACATGTACTCTAACATATCAAAAATAATATACTGGGGCTCCGTGCAAAGCCACTTTGAAAATGAGATACCAGGCCTTGAGACTTTCTTGTTACTCTAGAAACACAGGTCTTGTTGCTGACAGCTCTGTGGTGTGAACTCCACCCCTCATATTACATCACACCATCTAGGTGAGAGGTCCTATGATGCAGGACATCGTGATGAGGTCAAAACTTACCTATCTTAAGAAAAGCTCAGCATCAAATCTGGCACAAACTGTTCCAACAGAAACAGAACAGACAAGAGGACATTTCTGGGAAAGTCTGCAATATTCTAAAGCTTGTTTTTGTGACCCACCCATTGAATAAGTGATGAGATGTCAAGAATGATTCCTCAAGTCACCACTAAAAATTGAAAGACTGTGTCAGGGCTGAGGCCTTAGGAAGCCACTTGCAAAGAAAACTCAAGTTTTTCTCTCTTCCAGTGTGGGAAAAATGTGAAAGAGGCTTTTATCCACAAAGATAGATATGAAAACACAGCACAGTCTGTGAATCTAGAAAGAAAATAATGATTTACCTTGGTGATGATCAAACCTTTCTATTCCCTTCCCTGTCTGTATATATGTTTCCTGGGGACTTAACATTCTAATTTTCCAGTGATGCCCAAGTCATCTCACAGCTCCCACCTTCTCCCTGGGACTGTGGGACTGTGGCTCCGGCTGCCTCACTGACTCTCTCCTTAACCAAAGAGGCATCTCAGACCTACCTCTGCCAGAGCCTGACCCAACCAAAGAGGCATCTCAGACCTACCCCTGGAAGACCCTAACCCAACCAAAGAGGCATCTCAGACCTACCTCTGGCACAGCCTGACTCAACCAAAGAGGCATCTCAGACCTACCCCTGGCAGAGCCTGACCCACACCTCCATCTCCTCCCTAAACCTGTTCTTCTCACTCTTTTCATCTCAATAATGTCTTTTCATCTCAATAATGTAACTCCAGTTTCTTGGTTGCTTAGGCAACATTTTAGGGCAGATTCTTATTTCCTCTGTTGCCCTAACCGCACACCTCCAATCCATCAGCACATCTCAAGAATCCCACCCCCCTGCACATGAATAGAAACTTGTTCATGTTTGTTTCCCTCCTGGCCTTCCATGAGCCTCCATGACTTCAGCTTGGGCAATGGTGACTGTTTCCTAATTCAACTCTCAGGCCCCACCCTGGCTTTCTTATGACTTGTGCTCTGCAAGGAAGATTGATCTTTTGACAGCACGTGTTAGATGAGATCCTTCTGCACTAAAGCCCCCCATGGCTCCCTATTACTGCACATGGCCTGAGAGCTCACTGCCCGTGTTATCAGGACTCTGCTTTCCTCTGTGGTCTCAGTTCACTCCACCGTCAGCACAGCCCACAGAGCTAGGCTCTTGCCTTGGGGACCTTCCTTCTGGCCCAGGGACACACTCCACTCCACCAGGGCTCTTGTGGACCAGCTGTGATTCCACTACCCAGTAGCCGCCGCCTTTCCTCCAATTGGTGTGGCTTTCTCCTCCTTGGCACACAAATCTAAGCTTCCTTGTCACCTTCTGATCATCCCATCTACAGAAGTCAATGTGCTGTCACATCACTGTCCATTCCTCCTCAGTCACACCGTTCTATTTGTTTATTGTCTACCAGAAACTGTCCCTTGGTACGTCAAGATCCTTCAGCCTGCTTTAATGTGACACCTGGCATACAACAGGCACTTAAAAATGACTGCCTGAAGGAATGAATATCAAAAATGTGTTTGTGCGGTGCCTGTGGCTCAAGGAGTAGGGCCCTGGCCCCATATACCGGGGGGTAGTGGGTTCAAACCCAGCCCTGGCCAAAAAAGAAAAGAGAAATCTAGAGAGGCAATCACATTGAATTTGAACATGAACTTGAACTCCCTCTCGAACTTGCACAGGGCAGCCCGGCCACACCCAGATGCAGACCTGGCACAGCCTGATTGACTGCAACATCAAAATGGAATAACAGGAACTTACCGGAACCTTCATTCGTTTGAATTTTTTTAGGTAAATATATGCTATGGATTAAAAGCATTAAAAATATTCATCCCCTTTGACTCTGTAATTCTATTTCTGGGAATCCATCCAAAGGACATAATCCAAAAATATGTAAATGCTTTGTACAAAAAATTATTCACCACAGGAGCATTCATAACAGAAACACACAGACACGCAACTAGGAACAATGTTCTTGCCTACAATTGAGGAATGATTAAAGAAACTATGATGCCTCCACTAGAAAGAAAACAGACATCTTTAAAAACAAGGTTCACACATGGCTCATTATAATGCAAACACATTCTTACATTATAATGTAAAGAAGTAGATGGACAAACAGACCACTGAGACTGGTGAGGGGAGCTGGATAATGTTTGTCTACAGAGCAGTGAGACTAAGAAACAGGCAGGGCATGGGTGGGAAATGAGGACTTGCATCTTGCCATGTATAACATGCACTTTTGTGCCCAAATGTATGGGGGAAAATAAGCATGCTTATTATACGTGGTTAGTATTATTTGTTACGAGTACCTAAAATTCCTTGAATCTCATATCTGCTCCTGCGTTTTGTAATTATTTATGACATAAAATTTCTTGTACTGTAATATGTTTAAAAAATGCGAAAATTCCTTTATGATACACACAAAGAGTACTTAGATATAAACAAACACAAATTACGGTTAAAAAAAATAAAAGTTTTTTTTTCATGAAAGTTTGGGCAAAAATGTGGGTGTGCATTATACACACGACCACCTCATTCACACATGACAAAACATGGCATATGATAGAGAAGGAATTGCCTGGTAGCAGGATTGGGATAAATTATTTGATAAGTAATGTTGAGGCATAACCAAATGTAAGTTCCAGCTGAATTAAACATATCAATAAGGAAAGTAAAAAGAAAAAAAACTATTAGAAGAAAGGGTAAGAAAGGGTAGGAGGATATTTTTCTTTACAACCTCAGAGCAGGGAGAAATTTTGTGGACCCACCAAAAGGACAAGTCATATGAGGAATGAGTGATCCTTTTGAATGCATCTAAATAGAAGAATTTCATAATCACTCACACAAGCATGTGATCAATGAAACACAACTATAGCCTAGGATGAAGGAGGGAAGGGGACGGAGAGGGGAACAGAGTGGGGGTAGGTTGATAGAAGGAGAGTTGGCAGGAGGACCACACCTAAGGAGCATATTGCAAGTATAAGTTGGATCTATCAGGTGTAGAACACAAAGGTTTTAATCCTGTAATTGGGTAAAAGAGGTGAAGGCTATGTTGTTTAGTAGGATGTAAGCATGCCAGTTGCTACAAATAATCAATACATTGAATGCCATAATGGCATAAATGTATTTATGATCTATGTATAAATAATAAAAAAAGAAAGAAAAACAAATCAATTCTCAACAACAACAACAAAAGAAGAATTTCATGTGACAAAAGACATTATAAACAATGTGGCACTCTGAGCGATAAGCTGGGAGGGGTGAGTCACTAACACACAAGACAAACTGCTACAAATAAAAAATCAACGTGGTCTAGAAGAACAATGGATGTGGAAGTGCCATTCACAGACAATAACCAAAATGGTCAATAAAGCGATACAAAGATGCTCTATTCACTTGAGGTCAAGAAAAGAAGAAATAAAACCAAGCCATCACATACCTATATAAGTGTCAAAAAAAAAAAAATCAGATGAAAGCCAGTTGTCGCTTCCATTTGCCACGTCATGGCAGCCTGACACGTCCCCTTTTCTCCCTCCACCCCTACTGCTCTGATATCCCTCATCTCTGTTCCCCCCCACCCCGCCCTCGTTCTTCTGAACTTTCCCACAATCATTCTTAAAGGTCTCCACTCCAGTCTAGCCTCCACTCTGAAGCCTCCAAGGCCCCAGGCCTCCCATATACAGAAAAAAAACTCCATTTTCTGGACTGAGATACTTGTGGGTTTTTTTGAAGTAACGAGTATAAACATCCTGGTGACTACTCCTGTAGTGTTATATTTATATTTTATTTTACATTATGCCCACTTATATTCTGATGTCTCTGTATTTAGACTCCAAACTCCATATGTGGAGACATTATCTTCTCTGGGCTGTTCTTTGCATCCCCATTGCTAATAATTGGTATAATTGCTAATTATAAACTGAACGACGTGCATTATCTATTCCAAGCTTTCGAACCGTATTATCAGGTAAGTATTATTATTACCCTCATTCTACAGTTGAAAAAAACCCCAAAGCTCAGAAAGGCTGCTTGAGGGTCTCTCAGAGTCACACAGCTGGTACGTGTTGGCGTCAGTGTTCAAAGCCTACATCTGGCTCCAGAATTTATCCCTTTTAACTGCTCTGTGTGTGTGTATGTGTGTGTGTGTATCTGTGTCTGAGATTTGAGAGCCAAAGCAAGCAAGAGAGAGGAAGAGAGAAGATTTGGCGGAAAATATGCAGTAATAAAAGGTTATATGCAGAAGTGCTCATCGCTTCACTATAGCCAAGAAATGGAAACGATCCAAATGTCTATCTAACGAATAAATAAACAAAATGTGGTATCTGCATACAATGGAATGCGACAAGCAAAGAAAGGAACAACATTCTGATGCCTGCTGTACATAACGTGTCCCTAAAATAGTATGCTACTGAGGGGAGCCAGACACAGAAGACCACATATAGTACGACTATTCACACAAATCGTCCAGAATCTCAGTCTTATGTGTGGGATCTCAGGCAAACAACTGATTCACTTTCTGCCCCTGTTTCATCATTGGTAAAATTGACAGGATGACACCTCAGCTTCAATCAGGAGGATTAAGTTAGTGACTAGAACAGAGTAAGCACACAGTGACAGGTGCTGTGATTAAGTTGGGGAGAAAGTCCCAAGGCTAAAGACTGTGGGATTTTAAGTAACCTATGTGAGGCCTGCACCCTTTACACCCCAATGACTTGGACCAAGATGCTGGTGCCATTATTCTTTGCTCGGCAACTTTGGGAAAGTTTCATAATCTCATTTACCTTTCCTATAAAAATGGGAATGAACAAGGTAGCTATCTTCAGAGTACTGTTAGCAGGGTTCAATGAACTGATACATTAAGTCCTTAGGGCCTGGTGTGAAGTAAGCTCTCAATAATTTTTATCCATCATGATTATTACAGTCATCAGTGTTAGACAGCATAGAAGACACTAAGATGAGATTCCCCATTCTCAGAAAATATACAATCCAATCAGCTGGGTCCGGGCACATAGTTGACCCAGCACTGCATTCTGTAGGATTAAAAATAGGGTGGCATCCTTTGCCTGTCCCCCTCAGCTGCCTGAGACTGCAAACTCCTTAAGGGTAGGATTGGTGTTTTAATTTTCACTCTACACCTCCTGTCTTGCCTGGTGTTTGGCTGAGAACGAGCAAGAACCCAGCACCTATCCGAGGGAGCTTTCAGCGCAGCCTGATGAAGCAAAGCCTTTATTTCACACACCAGCCTCAAATCCACAGTTGCACATGGTTTGGGCTAATTTGCATCTCAGCATCTCAGAAAGCTCTGCATTTAGCTATTCAGTTTGCCTCCTTGTCAACGAGAGATCACAACTTGAAAGGCAAAAGAGAGCTTTAGAGAATGGTGGCTCGCCTGCCAGCTCCCGTATTTAGATAGTAGGATACTTCACTTTCCCCTTTCCATCTCCACAGGAATCAGGAAACTGAGTTCTAATTCTGATCCTGATACTCCTTTGCTGGGTGAAGTCCAAATCAAATAATCTTAAGTGTTTACAATGGCCTTAGATGTGTGCCTGGGCCTCAGTTTCCCCATCTATCACATATAGGGATGATTCTAGGGGTCCTTCCAAAGGCATCCAGCCAGAACACTTACGTTTTTAGGAATTTTGTGTTCACTGAGCAAACTGTCCAACTTCCCTCACTCTTTCCTTCAGTGAAAACATCATTGAGGGCTCTTTAGTTAGGGTTAATGTGGGGACACCGCCACCACCAAAGGATATGAAAGAAAAGATTTCTCACTCCATCAACTTCCCCAAGAAACGCAGAGCTGAGGAATGACAGGGTATAGCCAGGTGAGGTGGGGAAGGAGCAAGGGCAGCAGCCGTGAGGCTGAAAGACTAAGGTGCACTTGTAGGACTGGAAGGAGATGCTGATCCAAGCTTTGGGAGCCAGCAGTGGGAGGCTGCAGGTGCACCTGGTGGTGGGGAACCTCCATGCAGAACCTGCAGAGCCAACAAGACGTAGGTTCTCTTCCTACAGGAAAAGGGACCTCACAGAGGGCTCTATGTGGGGGAAGCATCATCACTGATTTAGCTCGAGGTTCCAGGGACCTTCTATGACACAACCGATTAACCTCAACTCCTAACAGACCTGGGCAACTTGGGTGAATTCCCTCACTACCCCAGGCCTTTGTGGAGGATGGGCATGACAATCGTATCTACTTCCTGGGTTTGATGTGAGGATCCAGTAGGCTAATACACGCAGAGCGCTTAGAACTGGGTCTGGGACACAGAGCACACCTGGTCACTCAGTCTTGATTCACAGCATCTTCTTACACAAGTATTAGCCATCCTTTTCTTTCTCTTGGAAGCTTAGCAAGGCCTGAGTGGGATTTATTGCTGGGTGAGCCTTCCTATCCAACCCTGTCCCTTCCTGCCTTTCACCTTCAGGACAGCTCCTGCCTCTGCTCCCAGCCTGCATTTCCCCTTCTACTACACTACCTGGCTACAGCATCTCAATACACTTGGGCTTTATATTCCCCACCAGTGGTCCCTACAGGGGCAAATATTTAACTTAAAAACTAGTAGTAAAGATGCCTTTCAACGTGCATGAATACCTTAAGACCTGACGTTTGTATATGTACTCTTGGGCCTGTCTTGGGGAAGTCTCCAAGATGTTCAACTGTTCTCTCTGAAAATCATCAAACCACCCTCACCCAATAGACACATACACACAGAGCAATATAGTGACTATGGTATACAGTGGCTACAAGGCTTCTCTACATATAAAGACCTTCCTCACAATTCCTGGCCTGAATCCTTTCTACTAGTCAACACCTGCAGGGGTTCCCTGCCCACTACTCCCTGCCCTCACCTGAACCTCCACACTACCACTGTCACATCTGTCCACACTTGTTGGAGGTTTGCTGTAGCGGGGGAGACTCCACCCTGCTCAACTCAGAACACCAGCACCCAGCATAGCATCTGGCATCAAGCAGGTGCCCTCTCCTCATCCCAGTTGATGTCTTTGGTGGGGGTTGATGCCTGCAAAGTGATATCACATATAGCACCTTGTTTGCTTTATTTGATCCTTACATCAAGTTAGTGAAGTCAATAGGACTGGTGCTTCATATGTGAGGAAGCCAAAGCTCAGGGAGGGTTAAACAATTTTCTTAAAATCCCCCAAGTACCAAATGCATAACATTCATATGAACTTTCTAGCCTCTTAGATTTCTATTTCGAATAAAAGTTTCATTTGCAAAATAAAAAAAAGTCTGAGCTCAAAATTTTATGCAACAAATACTACTTCTTATTGCAATAATGTGAAAATTGTAACAGTAATAAATAACACTTATTGAGCCTTTTCTATGGGTGAGTCAGTGTGCTAAACACTTTCTCCAACTGTCTCACTTAATTCCTACAAAATTCCTACCATGCAGAGATTATTATTTCCAATTTACAGATGAAGAAAGTAAGACTCAGATTGAGTAAGGTTGACCAAGGCTACTTAAATAATAAATGATACAGGCAGAATTCAAATTTAGGCCACTGCCATGGTTAGTTTTGTGTGTTCACTTGACTGGGCTACAGGGTGCCCAGATATTTGGCCAATGCTATTTCAATAGCGTCTAGGATCAGTGGACTGGGTAGTGCAGGTGGGCATCACCCCATTATTTGAAGACTTGAATAGAACATAAGGCTTGAGAAAGAAGCAACTCTGCCCCTCTGAGTGACTGGGCTGGAACATTCTACTTCTCTTGCCTTTGTACTGAAACTACAGCTTTGGATCTCCTGGTTCTCGACCCGTTAACCTTCCTGGGTCTCCGGCTTGCAGGTGCGCCCTGCAAATCTTAGGGCTTGTCAGTCTCCAAAGTCACATAAGCCAATTCCTCATTATATATAATATGTGTGTATAAAATAATATATAAAATACTGTAGTTGATGCCTACACCCTGATATACTACCATTTTCCATGTTAAGTAAAAATAGAATGACTTTTATTCTACGTTGCATGGAAAGCATTAATTATAAGTAGTGTGCAACAAGGGATTCACTGAAACATTTTACTAGATGCAAGTTGTTTTGTTCTAACACCTCAGAAAGAGCATTTTTATTTTTCCCCACTTGCTCATATTTTAGAAAATCACCCCATAGAATGGGAGAGGTGAGGGGTGCAGAGAGATGGCTTTGGACTTCTAGGAGCCTGGCTGGCCTTGTAGCTCTGATATGCTCTGGATGGATGACCTTGAACAAGTCATTTCACTGCTCTGAGAAGGAAAGTCCATTTCCTATGTGGATTATTGATACCTGGGTGGCCCAGGGTGCCATGAGGCTTATGTGAGATCAGATGCTGATTCTTTTTAATCTCATTTTTCTCAAAACCACAAAAAGTCAGCAAGCAAAGGAACCACTGGCTCTAGGAGCAATGCTCCATGCAAAATAGATGCTAATTCTGCCGAATCTGATTCTTGTCCAGTCGTCTTAACTGAAGGCTGAAAGTGACTGTGCAGCAATAAAGGGAATTATAATACACAATGGTAGAGGCTTGGAGAGCAATTTCTGCACAGAAGCAAGCGATTATACATAGCAACAAATTAAAAACTTTAAAAAACAGCAAAAAGGGGGAGAAAAAGGAAACCAGAAGCCACTTAAATCCCTTTAGAAACACTATTTAATAAAGCAAACTCTATTTTCCATAGAATTCCAATCAAGGGGCTTTTTGGCCATGCGGAAGCAATTAGAGACATCTATGATTTAATGGAAATGTAAAAACCAAGGGCAAACAAAACAACCATGTCACAAGAGGCCACTTCTCATATCCCTGCCACCAAACCACAGGACACAGAATGGCTGCAAAGCTCGTAGCCGTGGCACACATCTAATATCAGCCGGAGACATGCTTTTTCTAAGTCAGTTCTGCCTTGCCTTTTTGTTAGAACACAAGGACAAGGAAGCTTTAAACAAAACAAAGACCAGATGCAAGTGAGGACAGCTCCATGGGTGGTCACTCAGGCCTTCTGTGATTTAACAAGGAGAAAATTCGAGGTCTGACTTTGGCCTTGCTGAGAACATGGCACCATTTCTGATACAGAATTTGGTCCTCCATGGGCCACCCCTCTCCAGGCCAGGAACATCTAGTATAATTTTACTTTTAAGCAACATTCCTCACAGCAGAAACATGTAAGTCACTCTCCTCTGACTTGGAATTCTTGTAGCCTCAGACATGGATCTGAGGATCAGGATTGGTGATCCTGAAGCAGAACCAATTTGTCCCCTGACCCCATCCCATGCCTCTCAGCTCCTTGTGCCTTGCCCACGAGGTTTATTTCTGTTTCTCAAACAACGTCGTATTAACTTCTGCTTCAGGGTCTTTGGCACCGGCTGTTCCCTGGCTCGTAACCCTCATCCTTTACATCTTCAAAGACACAAATCTTCCTTATTATTTAGGTCTCAGCTCAAACTCCATCACCTGGAGAGAGGCCCCTCCTGACTACCACGTCCAGTCACTCAGCCATTACCCTCTTCTGTTTTTTCCCCAGCACTTACCACTATCCAAAGTTATCTGTAACATTAACACATCCTTGTATTTGTGTGGTTTCACCTGTCCTCTTCCCTATGGATAATAAGCTTCAAAAAGACAGGAATTTCAGCCTTTTTTGTTTATCACTGTGTTCCCAATTCCTAGCACAGTTCCTGGCATACAGTAGGCACATACTAATATCAGTAGAATGAATAAATAAAATGGTAGGTGGCTTGGAGTTTGTGGATCCTGAGAAAGACTGCTTTAGCCAAAAAGTATTTATTTAATTCATTGTCTTTTGACATTTGTTGAGTGCCAAGTATGTTCCAAGGGCTGGGGACACAAATCTGATCTGTGTCCACAAGAAATTCAGAAGGAAGATGAGGAGGAATGGAAGGCAGCAGCCGGGCGGTGAGATGGGAGAGGAGCACCACTGTGTGAAGGAGCAGCCATGCTTGACAGTGGGGAAGGTCCTCCAGTCTGAGGTTGGCACCACTGTGGTCCTCACTGCCGTGTGGGTGAGTGAGTGCTTTCCTAGGCTGCTATAAAAACAGCCACACACCGGTGACTTAAAATAACAGAGATTCATTTGCTGACTGTTTTGGAGTTTAGGAATCTGAAATATAAGTGTCCTCAGGGGTCAGTTTCCTCTGAGGGCTTTGAGGAAGAATCTGGTCCATGCTTTTTTCTCATCTTCTGGTGGCCCTTGGCGTCCCCTGGCTGTGCACACATCCCGCAGCTTGGCTCCCAAGCTGTGGTGTCCCTACTTCTGCTCCATTCTTGTGTGGGGCTCCTGGGGGTATCTGTCTCTGTTTGCTCTTCTCATAAGGACATTGGTCATTGGTTTAAGGGCCACCTTCATCCAGTGTGGCTTTACCTTAACCCAGTCCATCTGTAAGGATCCTATTCTCAGATCAGATCCCATTCTGAGACTCCACTTAGATGTGAACTGGGAGAAGGGGACACACCATTCAACCTGGTACGGAGCTGGCTACAATTTGCTCTCTGACTGTGGACAAGATGCTGACTTTCGTGAGCACCAGCTATCTGGTAGAGTTAGAGTTAGTGGGACAGAACTTTACTCCCAGTGAACATGTGGGTGTGCCAAAGTGTGAAGAGCGACCTGCATTCTTCCTGCCCCTCAGTCTACTTAGGCTATAGGGATGGGGGGAGGAGCAAAGTGGGTCTGTGGCCAGCTGGTAGCCCCTCTCACTGTCCCAGGCCTTCTCTCCTGCAGCTTCTCATTGGCTGAGGGATTATACTGATACCTCTGGGTTAATTTTCTCACTTGACAGTCTCACCTGTGTCCACCCAAGGCACAAGCCCGGTTCCCTCTGGGAGCCACCCAGTGAAGACTCATTCTCTAGTGCTCAGAGCAGCTCAAGAAGCTGCAGTGGAGGATGGCTGTCCTGCTTCGGTCAGGCCATGAGGTCCTGGCCTTGCCCCTCTGCTGTCCATCCCTATCCCGCAGCCTGGCTCCCATGCTGTATTGTCCTGACTTCTGCTCCATCCTTCTGGGGCTTCCTTCCCACTGCAGCTGGACCATAGTATTATCTCCTCTCAGTGGTGGGAGCCACAGTCCCTGAAGCCCAAACAGAGGACTGGAGTCACGGAGAGTATCTGCTGGTCTCCTCAACAGAGCAGGTGCCTGCCACCTCCAGGCAGCCTGGGGCCCTAAGATGTTCAGGAGGATTTGTAAGGTGGGTCCAGTGGAGAGCCATCACCTCACATCAGTTCTTATCAGATGGGGTTAATCTATCTGGATGTAAATTAAAATAATAATAATGATGCATTCAGCACAATTTGAGACATAAAATGTACTCAAGAAGTAGTTTCTGAATTGCACCAAGAAATCTGAAATACCCAGCAAAGAAGTAATGAAGTTGTGAGGGAGAGAAAATATTCTGGATTGGGGTCTGGAGAAAAATGCACACATATTCACTTATATATAAACACAGTTTCCCCATGGCTGGCACCATCTCATTCTTCAAGAAATCTAAATGTCACCTCCTCACGTGGCCTTGTTGGGTCACCATTATCTAGACACATCACCTCTTCTCTGCTTAGGGTCAGTCCACTTTCCTCATGCCTGTTATTACTGGTAATAATTATTCTGGTTTTATTTGCTCATGTGTTTGCTTGTCTCCTCTTCTATACTTTGAGCCGCATAGGAGTATTTCCTATGCTTGAATCCCAGTGCCTGGCACAAGGCATTCCAGTCCGTGGAAGTCTTTAAAGGAATAAAGAAGTAAGTAAATAAATCCTGTTAGAACAAGTGCAGATGCTGCCAGATTTTCATCAAATTCAAAAGAAGAAGAAAGAGGAGGAGGAAGAGAAAGAAGGGAAGGAGGAGATTGAGACTGTGCATTTTGGAGAAGAAAATGAATGATGTCAAATAACTTCAAAAATTTTATTTCTCTTGTGGGATCTTGCCCGTTGCCTAAAGCGAAGTACCCACCTGACATCTAGAATCGGCATTCTTGGCCATTGAGTTCAGTAGACTGAACTGACCAGAGGGTGGTAAGGGGCAGGGGACCATGAACTGCTCTATTCACCCATTTCCCTGACCATCCGGCATCAGGGGTGGTTTACCAGCTGAGAACCCTAAAGAATAGTTAGTTTTTTTTTTTTTTTACGTAGATAAAAAGTATAACTTTTATTATTTGGTTGATATAAAAATATACAGCATATGTATTGGAAAAATAATGGGCTGTTATACTTTTTTTTTTAATTTTATTGAATGGTAACTATGTACATTAATGCCCTTCTGGGGTACAGTGTGGGGTTTTCACATGCAATCTGAAATACTTCCATCAAACTGATCAACACAGCCTTCATGTCATTTTCTCAGTTATAGTTT
>CAUYQV010051744.1:0-12309 GCA_963574575.1 Galagoides demidoff | reverse complement strand
GGTTCGAATCCCCAGCCGGGGCCCGCCAAACAACAATGATGGCTGCAACCAAAAAAAAAAATGGCCGGGCGTTGTGGCGGGCGCCTGTGGTCCCAGCTACTTGGGAGGCAGAGGCAGGAGACTCGCTTGAGCCCAGGAGTTAGAGGTTGCTATGAGCTGTGATGCCATGGTACTCTACCCAGGAGGACAGCTTGAGGCTCCGTCTCAAAAAAAAAAAAAAAAACCACAGTAAGCCCCAAATTCTGCTTTATTCAATTTGGTGGATACTCTACTCTTTTAGGGTACCAACACCATCACACTTTGGATATGCTTTCTTGAGATCTGAAGCAAGCAGAGAGCAGCAACATTCATCTATCTGCATCCTTATCTTCATGGTATAGCCTTTGCAGGGCTTCTCTGCCCATAAGCTGCTTTAGTAAGAGCAAACTGAAGCAGAAATGACTGTTCTCTGAAGTGAATATGAAACATCCTTCCATCTATGCACAAAACTGACCTAGATCCTTGTCTGGCCTTGTTCACTGAACCTTTATTTTAAAAATATTTCCTTTCTTTGTTTTTTTACCATTTAAAATTTTTTCCTCTCTCACCTCTCCCTTTCTCTTCCTCTTTCTCCATCTTCTTTTTAAGTTGAATAGAAGCACATTTTAAATCATCTGTTATATTTATTGAATGTAATTTTGTAATAATAGCTTGTATATATTAAGTGCCAATAATATGAGAGGTAGTACACTATAGGCTTTATATGCTTCATCTCATTTAATCCATACAACCATCTGTGAGGTAAAGGATTTATTTATTAGACTCTTTTTATATATGTAGATGAGAATGTAGAAACTTTAACAGGGTAAATCATTTGATTAACGTGACCCATCTACGTTTAGAACTAGGGCTTGAAACTAGAACAAACTCTGAACTATTATGTCATACTGCCTTTCTAACATGATTTATCTCACTTCTCTTTCTTTTTGAATTAATAAACCTTCAGGGAATTTCTCTAGACAGTTTTTAAAAATCCAAAGCAAAATATATAATATATAGAAGGACTGAAGCAAGCAGCAATCCACAGCCGTGGTCCCACTTCCCACAGCAGACACTTTTCACCATTTGCTTTTGGGCTCCCTGAAGACTCTCTCCATTCTGCAGCTTATACAATCGCAAGTATTTATGCCACTGTACTATTAGTTTCCAGTCATGAGAGAGAAGATTTAACTCACTCACAATTCCCAGGCCCCCAAATATCCTTTCTTCATTCTCCTAATATAACAATACTAGGTGTCAATGTCTCCAACTTCACACAAAATAAGCTTTGTTTTCTCTCTTTTTTTTTTTTTTGAGATAGTTTCACTTTGTCACCCTTATTAGAATGCCATGGCATCAAAGCTCACAGCAAACCTCAAACTCTTGCCTCAGCTTCCTGAGTAGCTGAGACTATAGGCGCCTGCCACAACACCAGCCATTTTTAAGAGACAAGGTCCTGTTCTTGGCATAGGCTAGTCTTGAACTCTTGAGCTCAGACAATCACCCACCTCAGCCCACAGAGTGCTGTGGTTATAGGCGTGAGCTACCACGCCTGGCTAAACTTTGTTTTCTGTTCCAACAATCACAATATCTCTTGATGTTCTTTGTAAATTAAGCTTTCTCTTTACTATTAACAATTTAATAATTGTATAATGTTCATTACAAAGAGTTTGTAAAAATTAAATTGCTTCTAAGTTGTAGGTCTCAAAGTGCTTTGTTATGATCAAGCAGTCTCTTTAATTGAATGAAAGTTCCTTATCCCTATCCTTTGGTCCCCAACCCCTGTAGCCTGTTAGGAACCAGTTTCCACAATAGGAGGTGAGTGACGGGCAAGCTAGGGAAGCTCCATGGAAAAACTTACTTCCGTGAAACTTGTCCCTGGTGCCAAAAACGTTGAGAACCGCTGTCCTACCAGACCAGAGATGGTTTTTAGAAGGTTCCAGAGTGGATTTTATTATAGCAATTAGGTTATGTTATTATAGAGATTTGGCACAAACCTTTGAAAAGTATCAACTCCCGAATAAGAGCACTCACCTGCTGCTGTCCCTGTAATCGCTGTTGTAGTTGAAGTCGAAGCTGGTTAGGTGCAGCTGGAGGTCTGTTTAGGGTTTGCCTGGGCTGCATGCCCATGCCAGGTGAAAAAGCACCTCGGGGAGGTGTTACTTGAACAGGCATAGTCCCCAGTGAAGGTTTTTGCCTGACCATGCCTTGGAAAGGGCTAGGGAGATTGGCAGTAGGAGAAGGAGAAGAGTAAGGCTGGGAATAAAGGTTGGGTCTTTCTTCCATCATCAAAGGTGGCGTTGCTTGTTGTGGTGGAAATCTCTCTGATAATACATCTAGTCCACCTCCCTGTTAAAAAAGAAGCCAAACAAATAAATTTTACAAGTAAATTTCTGCCAATAAATGACATGCCTTTTCATGTAAAAGATTTGAGAGGAGGTTCTCACTAGAAAGTGGCATCATATATACTCATTCCCAATTCATGCTCTTTAGAAGTTTGCCAAGTACATGAATCATTTACAAAAATTGCTTTGGAAATGGGGTATTAACTGAGATATTTAAAATATCAGTAAAAAGATAAAAATATGGTTAAAGTTTCTGAATTAATAAAATCAAGCCAAAAAGTTTGAAAATAACTTCCCTGCAAAGCTTAAGAATCAATGAACTTTATACTTGATAGGTTCCCATAAGAAGCAGATTCTATTTTTTTTTTTAATCTCAACTACAGAAATGTTCATGCTTTTATTTGAAAAAATTCATAGCTGACATAACAAGGCCATAGAGTTATGGCTTTCAAATGTTTTCACATTGAAAGCAAGCAACAACCCATTCTTATCCTCCTATAAGAAATACTACGTATAATTTAAACTGCAACCTATTGTATGTGTGTGTTTGCTCATTTAACTTGAGGCAAGTTTCATGAAGTACAACTTCCCTTTCATGGGCTGTGCACTCTAATATTTTCTGTTCTACACTATTCTGCTTCATTTGAAAAATGCTGGTCATGAGGCAAAAATGGATTTTATCACCCCACAGTCTAAAAGATGTATATAATTGATAATTTCATAAGGGTTAAATTATAAAAGTTAGCTAAAGCATAGTTGGAACAATATTAAAAAATTTTTGCTTAAAAATCATCTTTTAGCTTCTCTGGAATGCATCATGTAAATAATGATGACTTTTATAAATACCTGAACAAGTTTGTCAATTCCCAGGGCTCTGTCCAGTTCGGCTAGCTCAGTTTCATCTTTGCCACTGAGGAAGGATACCAGCTGTTCAAGAAGAGCCTTCTCATCATTTCTTCCTTCTACTGTTGTTGGCGGACAGAGAAGCTCATCTAATTGTGAACTAATACACTGGCTGCAGGATCAAAAGATAAAAAAGTTTCAAACTGACACAGCAAGTAATTATTCAATCTTAAAAATACAAATATACACATGCATTCTAGAAAATTCTCTTGAGATGCTTGGCAATGAAATGTTCTATGCTTAATGTGTAGAACTTAAATGAATATTTGGTACATAGCTTGAATATATTTTTCATTTTTTCAATAATCATTGAACTTTGTTTCCATATTGTTCATATTAGCTTAAAGAAATAACCTGAAAGGTGGCACCAAGGGCTCAGTGGGTAGGTCATCGGCCCCATATACTGAGGGTGGCAGGTTCAAACCCCGGCCCCGCCAAACTGCAACAAAAAAGTAGCCGGGCATTGTGGTGGGCGCCTATAGTCCCAACTACTTGGGAGGCTGAGGCAAGAGAATCACCTAAGCCCAGGAGGTGGAGGTTGCTGTGAGCTGTGTGATGCCACGGCACTCTACCAAGGGCGATAAAGTGAGATTCTGTCTCTACCAAAAAAAATAAAAATTAAAAATTAAATTAAAAAAATAAAAGAAAGAGCCTGAAAAATTAACCATACTTTAGAAAAGGAAGAATTCTAATGAAAGTAAAAAAATAAAAATAAGCCAAAAAATGAAGGAAAAAACCATTTAGCCTACATTCAAATTTATTCTATTCTATGGCTGCCATTATTTTTGTATCACTTAATTCAAAGATAATCAAGTCATCTTGATAACATGACATAGTTATCATTTACAAAAGAAATCAAACTGGACAAATGAAATATGCTAGGCATTAAGCAACAAAACATGTTATTCATTAGTTACATGTAGAAAATATGCAGTCTAATGCAAACTGATACTAATGATCTATAAAACAGAAATATACAGAAAGTAATACTAATAACACTGATATAATAATAAAATTAGGCTGGGCCAGTGGCTCATGCCTATAATCCTAGCACTCCGGGAGTCTGAGGCAGGTGGACTGCTTGAGCTAAGGAGTTCGAGACCAGTTTGAGCAAAAGCAAGACCGTCACTACTGAAAACAGAAAAACTAGCATGTGTTGTGGAGGGCACCTGTAGTCTCAGAGAATCGGAAGGTTGAGGCAAGAGGATTTACTCAAGCCTAAGATTTGGAGGTAGCTATGAGCAAGGATGATGCCACGGCACTCTACCCCGAGCATGAAATGAGATTCTGTCTCAAAATAAAATAAAATTAAATTAAATTATAAGGATTCTTCCTCTGGGAAGGTAAATGGGAATACAGTTCATAGTTAAAGCTCTAAAGCACACTCGATACTATCTTGTCCTTTGGTTACCATGTATGAGATGTACTTTGTGCTATGGAATATAGCTGCCTGTGTAGATTAAGAAATTAAATTCTAATCAAGATGGAACACTATGTAGATGTACCAAGTACTTTCCTTCCTTATACATTCTTGCTCCAAAGAAACAGAAATGCTGAACTAAATAATTATATAATTAAAAGGCAAGAGAACATAATTTTTATACTGAGGTCAATTCCTTAACCAGTCCTAGAAAAATCATGGTAGTTAATCAAGGCAAAATAAAAGATGAAATATAAAACAAGAGTTGAATACTATATGAATCTCTTGGTGATTACAATGTACACTAGCCCTGTGGTCATGCAGGAAGTAAATCTGTTTAACTCAATGTCTTTCCCTATAGCTTTTTTTCATTAAACATTTACATCTATCTCACAAAATGCCAGTGTAGATTGTTATTTAGCTTGGGAAAAAGTAGTTCTTTATTTAGAAGGTGGTATCTGACACCTTATAAAATACAGAATGCATTACTTACTCTTCTGGTTTATTCTGGTTTACAGCTGTCACTGTATTATTTGTCCACGGAATCTGATCACCTGCTCCTGGTTGTCCAAACTGGTTATCAATTGTTTCCAATTCTAGCTCAGGTAATCCTGATTTAAGAAGAAAAGGTAAGAAGTCATTGTCACAATGGAGGATAAAATGAGTAATTTTTCAGAAGTAATATATCGTAGGGTGAGATTTCCTGTATAAAATATTATTTCAGTGACACAAAGATCACTTACTTGGAAACTTAAACTATCTAGAATGCGGCCACATAATAAAAAGTAAATGAAAAAGTGAGAAAAGGTTTCTGAATCAAAGACAATCCGATGTTAAAAAGTTTGCACATAGATTGATACTACCCAGAATCATACAGCAGCTTTGGTTAACTACTTTTTCAGTCTCAACACATTAGAATATACTCTATGTAGGAGCTCTGTTATCACCACGAAATTAGAGGGGTAAGCAAAAGATAAAATACATTCCATATGAGGTAGGAACAGAAATTAGAGTCAAGGTCATTATTAGCAAATGGACAAAGCTCTGCAATTGTTAATTTGGGGATATAGCTATACAATAATAGTATGATAACCAAGACTTATAACGACAGCTCAAATGAAAAAAGAAGATGGATTATGTTCTACAATTGAAGAAAACAGTAAATGCATTTTAGAAAGTTTTTCTGTAGGATTTTTTTCTGGAAAGCCTTATGATTGCCTCTGTACTATTTATACTAGAAAAAAATTATAAGTAACCTTAATTCCAGAAATTTAGAGATTGGTTAATGAATTATGATATAGACATTGACAATTTACTATCAAATGAAAAAGAAAAAAACACATTCTAAAATAGTATGTTCAAGGTTTGTTCAATAGTTTTGAACAGCATCAACGGTATGTTCAATAGTTGTATAAACTATTTTGTATTTATTAACTGAAAAAAATCCTGGGAGGAGATAATATCCATATATGTACACACACATACACGCATATATACCTTTGGTTCATTTTAAGTAGTGAGATTAAAAATTACTTTTCTTTTTATAATGCTTATTTGTAATTTCTAAAATTAATATGTATTAATTGATCACTGTCCTGGGCTGGCTCAATGTGCATTCTTTTTTTTTTTTTTTGCAGTTTTTGGCTGGGGCTGGGTTTGAACCCGCCACCTCTGGTATATGGGGCCATGTCCTACTCCTTTGAGTCAGAGGCACCGCCCCTCAATGTGCATTCATTATTCCCTCGTGTTGCAGATGCAAAATAGTTGTCACTCCAAGACTTTTTCCAGATCCTGGACCTTTTTCCTCTCCCTGGATTTTGTACCTTTTTCTTTTTTGATCTTTCTCCATTTTCTGAAGTATACCCTCCAAGACCTTCATTAAAAAAGGTATACCATAATATTGTATTGTATACCATACAAACATTTGAGCCCTTTTATGTCTACAAATGTCCTTTTTGTTGTTGTTGAGATAGATCTCACACTCTGTGCCTGGCATCATCACAGCTTACTGCATCCTCAAACTCCTGGGTTTAAGTGATCCTCCTGCCTTGGCCTGCTGAGTAGGTGGGACCATAAACACATGTCATTATGCCTGGTCCATTTTTCTATTTTTAGTAGAGACAGGGTCTCAGTCTTCCTCAGGCTGGTCATGAATTCCTGAGTTCCAGTGATCCTCCTCCTTAGCCTCCCAGAGTGCTAGGATTGTAGGCATGGAGGTGGAAAGAATGAAATACCTCTATACTGCTGGTGGGAATGCAAGCTAATACAGCCTTTTTGGAAAGAAGTTTGGAGAATACTCAAGGAACTAAAAGTAGACCTACCATTCAATCCTGCAATTCCTCTACTAGGTATATATCCAGATAATCAAAAGTCATTTTACAACAGGGCGGTGCCTGTGGCTCAGTGGGTAGGGCCCCAGTCCCATATACTGAGGGTGGTGGGTTGGAACCTGCTCCGACAAGCTAAAACAGCAGTGGCAACTGCAACAAATAATAGCCAGGTGTTGTGGTGGGTGCCTGTAGTCCCAGCTACTTGGGAGGCAGAGGCAAGAGAATCGCTTAAGCCCAAGAGTTGGAGGTTGCTGTGAGCTGTGACGCTATGGCACTCTACTGAGGGCAACAGAGTGAGACTCTGTCTCTTAAAAACAAACAAACAAACTTTTTACAACAAAGACATTTGCACCAGAATGTTTATTGTAGCCCAATTCACAACTGCCAAGTCATGGAAGTAGCCCAAGTGCCCACTGACTCATGAATGGATTAACAAATTGTGGTATATGTATACCATGGAATACTATGCAGCCATCAAAAGGATGGAGACTTTGTATCTTTTATGTTTATATGGATGGAACTGAAACATATTCTTTTTAGTAAAGTATCTCAAGAATGGAAAAAAAAGCATTCGATGTACTCAATACTATTATGAAACCAATATATGATCACCTACACATTCATACGGATGATAAAACACAACTATAGTCCAGAGAGAAGAAGGGAAGAGGAAGAAGGGATGAGAGCGGGGAGGGAGGGCATTTGGTGGGACCTCACTATTGTGCACAATGCAAGGGTACATTTCAAAACTATTAAGAGTACAAATGTCTTACCACAAATAAGTAAGTAAGGTGATGGTTATGTCAATCAGTTTTTTTTTGTTTTTTTTTGAGACAGGAGCCTCAAGCTGTCCCCCTGGGTAGAGTGCTGTAGCATCACAGCTCACAGCAACCTCCTACTCCTGGGCTCAAACAAGTCTCTTGCCTCAGCTACCTGAGTAGCTGGGACCACAGGTGCCCGCCACAATGCCTGGCTATATTTTTTGGTTGCAGCCATCACTGTTGTTTGGTGGGCCCAGGCTGGATTCGAACCCACCAGCTTGGGTGTACGTGGCTGGTGCCTTAGCCCCTTGAGCCACAGGTGCCGAGCCATGTTAATCAGTTTGATGTAAACATTCCACATTGTATAACAAATCAGCACACTGTACCCCATAAATATACAGTTATGATTTAAAAAAAAATTATGGACATTCTAGTGGTATGCAGTGGTATTACAAGTTCTAATTTGCATTTTCTTGGTGATTAAAAATACTGACCATCTTTTCATGTGCTGACTGACCATCTTTTCATGTTCTGATTGACCATTTTCATATCTTCTTTTGCGAAGTGTTGTTTAAAATCCTTTTCCACTTTTTAGATTGGACAGTTTTTCTTATTATTGCCTTAGTGTGACACATTTGTTAGAAATGAGCCAAAATTCATATATCATTACTTTTTATTTTTTTACCTCATATATAAAGTATACAATTTACACTAGGGCTCACTCTGTGTTGTACATTCTGTGGGTTTTGACAAATATATAATGACGTGTATCCACCAATACAGAATAATCAAGCAGAACAGCAACAAACCTAAAAAATCGCTGTGCTCTCCATAATCCCTGCCTTTAGCAAACACTGATAATGAACCCCTGGCAACCATTGATCTTTTTACTATCTCCATGATCTCACCCTTTCCAGAACATAGTTGGAATCATGCAGCATGTAGCCTTTTCAGATTGGCTTCTTCTCAGCAATGTCTTTTCATGGCTTGATAGCTTCCAAGTTTTGGCAATTATGAATAAAGCTGCTATAAACATTCATGTGCAGGTTTTTGTGTGAACATAAGTTTTCAACTCATTTGGGTAAACATCAAGGAGCATGATTGCTGGATCATATGGTAAGAGTATGCTTAGTTTTATAAGAAACTGCCAAACTGTCTTCCAACGTGGCTGTACCATTTTGCATTCTCACCAGCAATGAGAGTTCCTGTTGCTCTATATACTCGCCAGCATATTGTTGTTTTAGTTTGCAATTTTCTAATGACATATAACTTTAGGCATCTTTTCATACGCTTATTTACCATCTGTGTATCTTCTCTAGTAAGGTGTCTGTTCAGATCTTTTGCCCATTTTTAAACTGGGTTGCTTGTTTTCTCATTGTTGAATTTTTAAGATTCTTTGTGTATTTTGGGTACCAGTCCTTTATATCAGATATGTGTTTTGCAAATATGAGTTAGGAATATTTCCTTTGGTTCTAGTTTTTGGAAGAGATTATGCAGAACATAATTTCTTTCTCAAACGTTTCGTAGAATTACCAGTAAACCCATCTGGGTGTATTTAAGTGATTTAAGTTTTGGAAGATTATTATTGATTCACTTTAAGAGTTGGTTTTAAAAGAGAAGATTTAACTTTTAATAAAATCTCATTTACCAATTTTTTTCTTTCATGGTTTGTACTCTGTCCTACTGAAAGTCTTTGTCTATTTCATGCCATAAATGTTTTTATTGAAAAGTTTAACAGCTTTAACTTTTATGTTTGAGTCTTGACCTAAAATGAGTTCATTTTTTGCATACGGAGTGAGGTGGGCTTTGAGGTTCATTTTTTTTTTCACATGGATATCCAGCTTTTATATCACTATATAAAAAAAAAGACTATTTCTCTTATCTAATTACCTTGGTGTCTCTGTTGAAGATAAATTCACCATATAAATGTGGGTCTGTTTCTAGACTCTCCATTCTCTTGCACTGACCTGTTTTCCTTATTCTAAAAACTATGCTGTCTTGATGATTGCTTTATAGAATTATTAAAATGAAATAGTACAAATACTTGGAGTTTTCTTCTTTTTTTCATTGAGATAGAGTCTCACTCTAGCGTCCTGACTAGAGTGCCGTGGCATTATAGCTCATAGCAACCTCAAGTTCTTGGGCAAGCAAACCTCTTGCCTCAGTTTTTCTATTTTTAGTAGACAGAGTCTCGCTATTGCTCAGGCTGGTCTTGAGCTCCTGAGCTCAAACAATCTGCCTGCCTTGGCCCCCCAGAATGTGAGGATTATAGGCATGAGTTACCACACCTGGCCCTCTTTTTTTCTTTAAGAAAGAGTGTATTTGGCTACTCCAGGATCTTTGTCTTCCCACATAAATGTCAGAAAAAGTTTATCAATTTCTACAAAGATCTCTGGTGGGATTTTTATTGGGATTACATGGTTCAACTCTGAAATAACTAACACTTAAAACATTGCATCTTCTAATCCATGAACTTGGTATCTCTCTCCATTTCTTTGGCCATCTCTAATTTCTCTCAGCAATGTAGTTTTCAGTATAGAGTGTTGTACACATTATTCTATTTAAAATTTATACCTCACCTAATGTGCAAAATGCAGGGGTATATTTTAAAAATATTAAGAAAAGAGTATAAGTGTCTTACCACAACATGTAAGTAAGCGAGGTGATGGATGTGTTAAATAGTTCGATGTAAACATTTCACATTGTATATCAAATCAGTATACTGTACCCCATAAATGCATCAATGTGCAGTTATGATTTCATAAAGAAAAAAATAAAATCTATACCTCAATATTTTACATGCTTTTTAAATTGCTTTTTCTATAATTATTTAATTGTATTTGAACATTATAGAAATGCAATTGATTTTTATAAATTAAGTATGCATATTGTGACCTTGCTGTAAGTTCACTCAGTTGAAAGTAGCCTTTCCTTCCCGTTTTGTAATACTTTCCTATTAACAAAATACATTAACTTTTCACATCTAGCTTTAAATATTAAGCTATTTCATATAAAACAGAATTGTGGAAAAAACCAGAAATGTATCATTTATTCCACATCTATAGTGCTATTTTTGTCATACAAGTGTATGACAAATACAAATATACTTCAACACAGTGCATCATCCACTGTTAGTTTTGTTTCAAATAGTTACCATTTTTCATTTAAAGAAACTAAAAAACAAGAAAAAAGAATTTTCCATTTAATCTCCAGGTCAACTAGGATCAGGAAACTGGGACTCCCAATCCCCAGCAGTTAGGTATTTACTTAGGAATGGGGTTCTCGTGGGAAGGAGGACAAAGGGGAGGCCCCTAGGCCTCTATCTTGGTGCCACCCCCCTTCATTTTATCCCTAACTGCTCACACCTGGGGAGGAGGGCACATCCTACCAAGAACTTAGCATGCCAACTGCAAAAGGATGCAGAAGACGCTACAGCTTAGCAATAGGTACTCTACTGAGTCCTGAAGGTGACCTAGAACAGCCTTAAGACTAATGACTATCATGTCATTAATGTAAATCTGCAATGTGATCCATTAGGTTCTCAGAGAGGCCCATGAGAAGTCTGCGCTGGGCAGTAAAACTCTAGTTCCAGGGTAATATCTGAAACATAAGATAGGCCTAACCCAGGCAATGTAAAAGAAAACCCCTGGCCATATTCAAGGCCTCTTTACCTACTTGCTATGGCAGTGGAGGCCCATTCCCCATCTATGGCAAATGCCTCTTGTTCTGTAAGCTTTCTTACTCTGTAAAACCTACCTTTCTCTTCCTTAATAAACTTTGTTTCACACTTGCCTTAAAAAAAATCCATATTTCAATTATATTTCTGAATGACACTAGACATAGAAAGTCAGCTGTTTTCTTATCTTTATACATTTTCTATCATTTTGAGTAATATTAGGTATAGAAAAAATCAGTACTTTTTTTTTTTTGCTGTTGTTCATTTGGCATATGTGTCATTTTTCCCTGATGGGTTTTAAGATTTTTGTTTCATCAATTTGATTGTGATATGGCTTAAAGTCATTTTCTTTGTGTTTATTTTGCTTAGGGCTTATTAAAATTCTTGGATCTGTAGGTTTATAGTTTTCATCAAATTTGTAAATTCTCTGACCATTATTTTTTCAAAAGTTTTTTTCTGATCTCTCTTCCTCTACAAGTATTACTATTATGTGATATTAGACTCCTCGGGATTAGCCCATAGGTGAATGAGGTCCTCTATCTGTTTTTGGCCCTTTTTCTTTCTTTCAGTTTGAATAGTTACTGTGTCAAGTTCACTGCTTTTTTCCTGCAGTGATTAATCTGCTGTTAGGACCATTCAAAGACATTTTCATTTCAGATACTGTATTTTTCAGCTCTACCAGGTTTATTTGGCACTTTTATTTTTGTAGTTTACATTTCTTTTTTTTTTTTTTTTGAGACGGAGCCTCAAGCTATCCCCCTGGGTAGAGTGCCATGGCATCACAGCTCATAGCAACCTCCAACTCCTGGGCTCAAGCGAGTCTCCTGCCTCCGCCTCCCAAGCAGCTGGGACCACA
>CAUYQV010051740.1:0-32110 GCA_963574575.1 Galagoides demidoff | reverse complement strand
GCCATGGCATCACAGCTCATAGCAACCTCCAACTCCTGGGCTCAAGCGAGTCTCCTGCCTCCACCTCCCAAGTAGCTGGGACCACAGGTGCCCGCCACAACACCCGGCCATTTTTTGGTTGCAGCCATCATTGTTGTTTGGCAGGCCCGGGCTGGGGATTTGAACCCACCACCTTAGGTGTACGTGGCTGGCGCCTTAGCCGATTGAGCCACAGGCGCTGAGCCTGACTTCTACTTTTAAAAATATCCAGTTGTAGTGTTTGAAAGCCCCCAACTTTATTGGGTGTTCATCTGCTACAAATCATGCAGTGTCATCAAATATATTTTCTGCTATCCCTGAAAAGTGTTTCTAGGAATTAATTAGTACTTCTGGAATCTGTATTAGAGTCTATTATCCTTTTCAATATAATTGTCTTACTTTATTAAAGTTTTAAATACCAGGAAGTAGGACTGAAAAGTGTAAGTAGAAGACAGAAAGCTTTTTAAGACATTCATAAGAGACAGGTGATAATTAACATTTATAAAGTGATCCCTATGTTCTGAGCTCTTTATACACTAAGTTCTTCAATCCTCCCCATTACCCTGTAGGGTAAGTGCTATTTATCCATAAATTAAAGTTAAATGAACTAAGGTACAGAGAGGTTAAAGTAACTTCCACAAGTTCTCTGTGCATTTGTAGAAGTTACTTAAATAGACACAGGTAAATTATTACAGATAAGATGGGATAATTGAACAATGTTATCTATATTTACAATTAATGAAGACAACCACATTTCCCTTTGGTTCCTCTATCAATGCTGACTCCAAATCGCAGAAAAGTAGGGCTTACCATCATACATTTATTAGGAGTAATTTATTTTGTCATTGACATATGTAAAGGAGAGTGACAGCAAGGGTCTTGCTCTGGTTTTTTTGGAGAGGGTCAATGGACAGATGCATCTTTCTTAAATAAAAAGTACCTCCTGAAAAGCTTAAGGCTAGTTATTTACATGTTAATGGGAACAATATTTAGTAAATTATCTATTACCATCTCCTTATGAGCTACTGAATTCGTTTTATTTGGGTTAGTGAGAAAGTAAGTACCAAAGGCCTTCCATCAAGAAGAGGAAATGGGAGCGAATTTGGAGGTATGTGTACAGAGGTTGGAAAAAGGTCTTAATCACAGATCAGTAGGAGTGCTTTAAGTTAGAGTAACAGGGTGACAGAAGAGGCACACAGGAAAGTAAAGAGAAATGTGACAAATGTAATTATTCTGTAATTTGTTCATGGCCACTGATGATAGGTAAATTCATGCAGGAAGATACAGGTGAGTTATATATTGCATGAGAACTCTGCATTCTATAACCAAGAATTGTGAAAGGAAAGGTGGTCACAGTGACATGGATTTAGTAGGGTGTTTTAGAAAGCTAAAGTTTGGAGCTAGCCAAACTATGAGTCCAACTACAAGGGTAAAGAGAAAAGTGCAAGCAAGAATACCTCACTTCTGAGACCAAGTTCAAGTTCAGGGATTTCTCAAATCCACCCTTAGTTTCAATAATTCCCTAACTCACAGAACTCACTAAAAGCAATTATTCTTAAGGAAGAGACTCATAGGGCAGAGTCAGGGGTGACTGAAAGATTCCATTGTCCTCAAGATGTGTTACCCTCTTGGCATTAAAGTCTAACACAACACATGGAAAGCTGTCAACTGGGGAAGCTCACCAGAGCCTCTGTGTTTGGGTTTGTATTAACTCCCGAAGTCTCACAGAACAAAATATCACAAACTTGGTGCCTTAAAACAAGAAATGTTTTGTCCTGCTCTCCTAGAGGCTAGACGTCTGAGATCGAGGTGTCAGCATAGTCAAGCTCCCTGCGAAACCTGTAGGTGAATCCTTCCATGCTTCTTTTGGCTTCTGGTGGTTGCCTGCATTCCTCAGCTTGTTGCTATATCCATTCTGATCTCTGCCTCCGTCATCACATGGCATTCGCCCTTCATGTGTCTCTCTCTTCTTATAATGACAGCAGTCTTGGTTGGAAACACTGGCTCATACCTGTAATCTCAGCACTTTTGGAGCCCAAAGTGCGAAGATTTCTTGAGGCCAGCAGTTCAAGACCATCCTAGACAACATAGCAAGACTCCATCCCCACAAGATTTTTTTTAATTATCCAGACATTTGTAATCCTATCTGCTCAAAAGTCTGAGGCATAAAGATTGCTTGAATCCCAGAAATTCAAGGCTGCAGTGAGCTATGACTGTGCCACTGCACTCCATCCTGGGTGATAGACCCTATCTCAAAAAAAAAAAAGATAACTAGTTATGTCACATGTGCATGATTTCATCTTAACTATATCTACAATTATCTTATTTCCAAAATGGTCATATTCTGTGGTACCAGTGTTTAAAATTTCAATATATTATCTTTTTTTGCGGGGGTGGGGGCACATGGTTCAACCCATAATAGGTCTTTCTTACATAGGCATGATTGAATGACTCATGGCCCACGTGGTTGATATCAGTTTCCAGATTAATAGTTTCCAAAGCCCCTACCTTAAATCACATGGTTGTCCTTTCTAATGTGATTAGCCACCGCCTTGCTTATATCAGATCTGACACAAATTACCTCCATGAAACTGAGAGCAAAGTCAAGAGCTCTTTTTGGACAAAGCCAATTCTTTACTACACAAAGCCTTAAAGATTTTCCACTGATCTGTCTTAAACCATTAAATAAAGATATCCAGTTCTTTAGGATATCAGCAGTTATTCATACTACATTATCACTATAGTATTCAGTGGCAATGATTTAAAAAATGACAGTTTGATCAGTCAAATAAACCCAAAAAAGTGAATCTTTAATCAAAGCTTTTCAGAGTTGAAGTTATTTGGAGATATGAAAACCAGAAATAATTTCATTGTTTAATAAATGCCAAGAAGACATCAATGAAATCAGAGTGAAATATGTATATTTATGCATATTTAGTTTGAGAGAAAATTCTTCCTAGTTATTTTTATAGCAATTACTATGACATTCATATTATTAATACAAAAAAAACTAAACTTTCTTATATCTCAATTTCACAGTCATCAGGATCACCAGGTGGTTTGGAGCCTTAATAATCCATCCTGACCTCAGTTTCTTCCACAACACCCCTAAAAACCAAAGGCATCTCTAAATTTCGGGTATGACTACTTTATCAAAGGAAAGCAAAGCAAGTATTGATGATTCTAGCTCTTGTGACTATATACCAAATATAATCAGAAAGATTTAAAGAATTTTTTTTTTTTTACTTTAAAGAATTTTAAACAGAAAAAGGTGAACAGTATCTTAAGAATTTTGGTCCCAAAACAAAGTTATCTATTTAAAGGACTCTTTGCAGAATTCTCCTTGGGAATGACGAATATATTGTTAACTATATATGAGGCCAACTATATTCCAAGTGAATTGACAGAGCTAAGTGGGGAAGGTGAAGAGTTCTCTTTAACTCTGGAAATGAAAATTTGACCAGGAAAACGATTTTCTGGGTATTAGGTTTGGGAGTGTCCATTATAAAGGCAAAGGAATTTAGAAATCTCTAAATTCTCTAGTCTTCTCTCTTCCCATACTATCTTAATCCATTTGTGTTGCTATAATAAAACACAAGACTGGGTAATCCATAAAGAGCAAAAATTTATTTTCTAAAGGTCCTAGAGGATAGGAAATCCAAGATCAAGATGCCAACAATTAATGTATAGTGAAGGCCCATTCTCTGCTTCCATGATGGCATCTATTGCAGTATCCTCCAGAGGGCAGAAATACTGCGTCCTCACATGGTAGAGGGGATGGGAAGGGCAAGAGCATGCTCCTTTAACCTGGAGCCCTTTAATAACAGTGCTAATCCCATTCGTGAGCTGATCCCTCATGTCTTAATCTCCTCTAAAAGGGTATACTTCTCAATATTGTTGCAATGGAGATTAGATTTGAGAGGAAACCATCATTCAAATCATAGCACACACCTTACTGAGCTCTGAATATCAGACCACCCCACCACAATAACAAATGCTGCCATTCTGCACTACCCACCTACATAAACACAAATTTCAGCTGAGTACATTTGAAGATCTCAGCATTTGAAAGCTTCTGAGAATCTTAAGAAAGTTTAAGAAAGCAGAAAAATAAAGAGTTTGTGTCTGTCTTTAACTTGCCTTCTATTACTAAAATGCCCTTTTCCTAATTGCCCTTCATCTCTCATGTCTCAGCTAAGAAGTCATGCTTTCAAGTAACCTTCCCTGATATACAAGTCAAGCCCCTCCCTCAGAACAGTCAGAGTCTCCACCTTCTCTGCGGTACCCCATTCATTTGGCTTACCTATCTACACTGCAATTGCAGGTTCTATTACTGATATCCCCAACAGACACCAAGGCAGGTAAGGCAGAGACATATTCTCATCATGTCTTTAACACCTAACACTGTGCTTGGCACATAGTACTCAAGAGATGTTTGTGAAATGAAATGAGATAGAGCAATACATAAAGAAATAGAATGGGTTAATACATGACTTCCCCTCTTAGCAATTTTACTACCTAGAACTGAACTCCTAACCTATGAAGACTGCCTTGGACAAAGAACCAGCTAACAATTAGGAAATCCAATATTAGACCTGAAGTAATGATAGTATCAACCATGCAATATGGAAAACCAACAAGCTCAAGAACAATATTGCTCCTGCAAGATATGGCTGGCTTTGAGCATGGCTAAAATAAGATGTAATAATATAGTAGTTTCAATGGTTTATTGAGGTAACTAGGAATTTATTTCTTTATCTCAAAAATATCTCTCACAGGTCCTCTTACTGTCTACAACTTCCCAGTTACACAACACTTACCACCCTGATGCATTTTCACCTTCCTCAACATATAACAACTGATCATGGAACCTAGATAAAGAATCATTCATGCATTTTACAATTGTTTCTTGAGTTCAAGTGGTATTAGAGGACCTATGCTAGTGTGAGAGAATTTAACCATTCACAGCAGAGACTCTCAATTTGGAGAGAAATGGGTATGAATGCTAGTTCCAGCACTAATTAGCTCAGTGTCCTTAAGGCACTTTTTGAACCCCTCCACACCTATTTCCTCATCTATAAAATAGGACAAATAACTCGGTCTTCATAGACAAGGCCACAGTGTTATTACTGGGCATGTGGCACAGGGCTGTCATAGCAGTATGGGAAGGAACTGGTGAAATATCATGTGCCTGCCTCAGGTTAGCAATCTCAGGTGTTAGCTAATGACAACACACCAAGAGGAATCATGTATAAATCCTGTCTTCAAGGAGTTTACTTACAGTCAAGAATGGGAAATTACACATGTTGAGACAGAAAGTAAGGCACATAAGAAAATTGTCAGTGTGGCTAAGGAACAACTGAGAAGAACATGACTGTTTCCAAGTAGGAAGTCTACCTAGCAACTTCTCATTTGTCTAATGCAGTTCTTAGTAATAAAAGCAAAGCCAGGGACCTCAGCATACCAGATTTTAGGCTGTACTACAAGGCCATAGTGGTCAAAACAGCATGGTACTGGCACAAAAATAGAGATGCAGACAATTGGAATGGAATAGAAAACCGGGAAATGAAACTAACACCTTATAGCCATCTAATCTTTGATAAACCAAATAAGAACATATACTGGGGGAAAGCATCCCCATTCAGTAAATGGTGCTGGGAGAACTGAATATCCCCATGTACAAGACTGAAACTGGACTTGCATCTTTCTCCACTCACAAAAATTGATTCAAGATGGATGAAAGACCTAAATTTAAGGCATGAAATGATAAAAAAAATCCTCAAAGAAAGCATAGAAGAAACACTGGAAGATAATGGCCTGGGGGAAGATTTTATGAAGAACACTTCCATGGCAACTGCAACAAACAAGAAAAATAAACAAACGGGACTTAAACTGAAAAGCTTCTGTACAGCTAAGGAGACAACAACCAAGGCAAATAGATAGCCTACACAATGAGAAAGGATATTTGCATATTTTGAATTAGACAAAAGCTTGAGGACTAGGATCTATAGAGAACTCAAATTAGTCCACATGAAAAAAGCCAACAATCCCATATATCAATGGGCAAGAGACATGAATAGAACCTTCTCTAAAGAAGACAGACGAATGGTTAGCAAATATACAAAAAAAATGCCCATTTTCCCTAATTATTAGAGAAATGAAAATCAAAACCACCCTGATATATCATCTAACCTCAGAGAGAATGACTCACATCACAAAATCTCAAAAATGAAAATGCTGGTGTGGATGTGGAGAGAAAGCAGCACTTTTACATTGCTGGTGGGACTACAAACTAATACTACTTTTTTGGAAGGAAGTATGGAGAACCCTCAAAGAACTCAAGCTAGACCTCCCATTTGATCCTGCAATCCCATTACTGGGCATCTGCCCAGAAGGGAAAAAATCCTATTACCATAAAGACACTTGCACTAGACTGTTCATCGAAGCTCAATTTATAATCACCAAAATGTGGAAACAGCCTAAATGCCCACCAACCCAGAAATGGATTAACAAGCTGTGGTATATGTATCCCATGGGATACTATTCAACCATTAAAAATTATAGAGACTTTACATCCTTTTTACTAACCTGGATGGAAGTAGAGCACATTATTCTTAGTAAAGCATCACAGAATGGAGAAGCATGAATCCCATGTATTCAATTTTGATATGAGGACAATTAATGACATGGTGGGGAAGAGGAGAGCAGAAAGAGAGAGAAGGAGGGAGGGGAGTGGGGAAAAGGAAGAGCAGAGAGAGGGAAAGAAGGAGGGAGAGTGGTCTCAGTGTGTGACATACGTTTTGAGGGCAAGGCACAATTGTAAGAGGGACTTTACCTAACAAATACAATCAGTGTAACCTGGTTTCTTGTACCTCAATGAATCCCCAACAATAAAAAAAAAAAATTTTAAAAGAAAATTTCTAAAACATGTCTTTTTTTTTTTTTTTTTTGAAACAGAGTCTCACTTTGTTGCCCTTGGTAGAGTGCCTTGGTCACAGCTCACAGCAACTTCAGACTCTTGGGCTTAAGTGATTCTCTTGCCTCAGCCTCCCAAGTAGCTGGGACTTCAGGCACCCACCACAATGTCTGGGTATTTTTTTATTGCAGTTGTCATTGTTGTTTAGCTGGCCTGGGCTGGGTTAGAACGTGCCAGCCTGGGTGTATGTGGCTGGCACTATAACCACTATGCTATAGGCACCAAGCCAACATGTCATGTTAAAAGGAAGTACCAGTTCAGAGGATACCAAAAATCAAAGGTTAGACCCCAGAGGTAATCTCTGTGAATCTCTGCATTCAGCACAAAGTCCTTCATTGTGCAGATGCATGACTACAATGAGCCACATTCTGACATCCGTGAAACAGCTACAGGTGCAGCAGAAGTGGTCTGAGCACAATTTGATTAAAACCTTAATGGACCTATCATGTGCCTGACTGGGTATAAAACCTCTTCCTATGAGGGAATTAAACCCTAAACTGACCATAAGTCAGGGTGGTCAGCTTGGAAATGCCTAGTCCACTTTGGGAAAATCCTCAAGTCACCTGGAGGGAAGAGCTCTAATTACTGATAGCTGGGCACACTGAATACTCAAAGATGTAGCATGACTTTAAACTCCAACCCATGGAATTATGCTCACCAGGCCTTTTATATATAAGTTGAAGACTGATTTCACCAGAAGATGGAAGGATATTGCTCTATTTTCATTCTCCTTAGCATGGAACTTCTTATGCATTACTGAAATATAAGTAACATTTCTAATTGCATGACAAAAATATTCTACGTAGCAACTGCTCTTAATAATATACTTACAATGCCCATTTCATTACCTGATAATTACCAGATCATTAGAGCAAATAATATATCCGTGTGGGATAAACTTACGGCAGTAATTTCAGAGAAAAGAACAGGAACTCTCTTGTACCAGTAGGCAATGTTCAGAATTAGCTATTAAACTAAATGAATATAAACGTATTTTTAAAAAGTAAACAGCAATGCAATGGCGTTTATAGCTAATTCTGGATCATGAAGTCCAAAAGAAAATGACTAAAAGGTCCAACATCTCATTTCCTACATAAGGACAATGAGGCACCAACACTGAATTACCTCCATAGGTTGATGAGTCCAATGGGAGCACAGTCGGGAAAAGAAAGGGTCTCTCAGCTCTTACTTCAAAGCTTTTCCTTTTTAATCACAGGATTCTCTAAGTGCAATATAGATTGGTTTTAGAATCTTCATGAACTGAAATATTTAGAAAATACCAAGAGATAATTAGATTTTCTGATTAAGCTGGATTCTACCCAATACTAATGTGCTTTTTTAAAACAATGTAATTATTTTTTATTTTCAAGTAATAAACCATTGTAAGTTGGTGATACTTTTAGTGTCTACTCCACAGCAGTCCTCCCTTATTCCTTGGGAGTCCAGCCCAGAGTTTTGAGGAACAAAATAAGTTATGTTTTAATTGTTTAGGGTTCATTGAGGGCACAAAGAATTAGGTTACATTGATTGCATTTGTTAGGTAAAGTTCCTCTTATAATTGTGTCCCACCCCTAAGAAGTGTGCCATAAACCATGACTCCCCATCTCCCTTTCTCCACCCCTCATTCCCCTGCCCTCCACCTTAATTGATTTGAGTTTTGAGTTTTTTCTCTTACAAAAGTATATAGTATTGTCTACTGGCTTCATATTAGAATTTAGTACATTGGGAGGTCAAATTTGAGTTCTTTGAGGATTGTCCATACTTCCTTTCACAAAGACTGCATTCCCAAAAGTAATGTTTTCCGACTCACAGTTTTATTGTGGCCAGAGACAAGATCTTTATGTCAAGTCTTTCTTACCTGGTTCTAGATGACTACCTTGACCTAGGACACACTTCCTTCCCTCCATCTGGTCAACTTCTCATCAGCCTTCCTACAGAAGCTTAAAACCCACTTATGCCTCATGTTACATTATTGAATGGTAATAACAAAGGAGTTATTTATATCCTACTGCTCAAGGTCATTGCCCAAGTCTGAGTTTTTACATGTCTGCCTCCTGAGGCTACATGTGGTATACAGAGTTAATCACTAATGCAGATACTGGTATGCTGGAGCTTGTCAAACGGTCATACAAAAAGTCCAAAAATTTCAACCTCCAACATAAATGGCTTAAATATCTCTTCCTTAGCTGGGCTGTTTCTGACTTCAGGCTAAGTGAGCTCACAACTCTGCTTTCTGGGGTGAGGAGAGATTGTGTCACCATAGTTCTGTCTTCTGTGATGAAATCACATCACATATATATTTAGCCATTTAATATTTGTTTTTTCCCCACTAGACCCTTAGTCCTCAAACCCAACCAGGCATCAGAATCATCTGAAGGGCTGATTAACATACAAATAGCTGAAAAAACATAAAAATAAATAAATAAACATACAAATAGCTGGGCCCCACTCCTGGAGTCTCTGGTTCAGTTCTGGAGTGGGTTCTGAGACTTTGTATCTCTTAACAAATTCCTAGGTGATGCTGGTGATCCAGGGACCACCCCTGGGAAATCAATAAATCAGACTGTAAGACTCATGAAAGAAGGGGCCAGGTCTGTCTCATTCATTATTCTAGCCCTAGTGTTAGCACAGATGCCTAGCACACAGTGGATTCTCGAAAAATATTTGATACCTAAAGGATCTTCTTCTTAGAGACAAAAAGTTATGGCTTTAAACACCCAGAGTATAACATTAAGAGAATCTGGGTGAAGAATATACAGGAACTCTCTGCAGCATCTTTGCAATTTTTCCATAAATATAAAATTATTACAAAATGATAAAATGACTGTATGTTTTATACATACAGTCAGGCATGACCTTAAGATATATCCAGTACATTTCCTCTTTTATCCAATTTGCAATAGAAAATCATAGGAACTTTTCTTGGTTTTCTCTTGCTGGAGAATGCAGCATGCAATTGAGTCCTGAGTGATTGAGAGCACTCAGGGTCAGCTGGCTTCTATCTAGTAAACAGCTGCATTGGGCCTTTACCTGTAATTGTGTAGATGCCCTGACTTCAGCTCCCTTGGACCAAATGAAGAACAGATGGCTACCTAGATGATGCTTTCCATCACTTACTGGCCATATCCTAATCATCAGTAAATTACTTTCTGAGCACTCTTTGTGAATGTGCCGAGCCTGTCTTAACACAAAAGCTGAGACAGCAGCCACCTGCTAAATGGATGATTTACAGGCTTTAAGAAAGCTGCTTGTTCCCCAAATATCCCTACTCCCTTCCTCACTCCCAACTTGCCACTGGTTGGGATTTCCACTAGGAGAGAAGATCCTTAGTTTTCAAATCTGGCCTTGCCACAAGATCTCTGTTGAAATGTCAAGTGGTAGCACTTTCAAACACCATCCACCATTTTACCCCCACATGGGATTAATTTATCAGGCTTCTTTCCAGTTTGACAGCCAGCTGTGGGAGCCCTGAGGAAGCTATGTTTAGACAAGGGGACTGCATGAGGCAGATCTGAGGGTCTGCAAACCTCAGGGCAGGGGATCCAGGGAGAGAGATTAGCAAAAGGTCCTAGAAGGGAGAAAGTGGCAGAATGACACCTGGTTGTCAGCTAGCCCTGGGATTCACTGTGCATTTTCAGTGGATCTCATACATAAAAAAAAGATATCCTACTTGCCTTCCAGTCAGACAGAAGCCAAAATCCAGAGTTATTAATACTAATGACAGTGCACCAGAGTCTGTGCTAGGTACCTTATCAACACACCCCTTCACTTCACACAGTGCCAGAGTTATTTATTTTATTATATTCTTCTAACACCTTGCCAGGCCACTATTATTGTTCACTTTTTATTGCTGAGAAACTGAGGCTCAGAGAAATAAAGTCACTTTTCCAAGCACCCACATTAGGGAAGAGCCAGAGCTGGGTTATTTTCTTTGCTATTCTACCCATCATGGAAAAGGGCCAGTATTAATAATGCTAAAAGGATCTGTCTTTTTGTTTGTTTGTTTGTTTGTTTTTATTTTTTTAATAAAGCTAAAAGGATATGTCCAAACCTGTCTCCTCTGGCTGTAGGTCCTTTGGAAAGTCAGTAACCATTGCCAACCCTTAGTTTCATTGGTTAGAAAGTGGAGCTCCTGCTCACTTCAGTGTTAGTTATTGTTAATATCATTATTATTATTTTCTTTATATGCCTAAAATAACTTCCTTTCCACTTCACTTGTTAATTTTATTCAAAAATATATTTCTGTTCTGGGAATGAAAGGATAGAGTGATAAGCATGAAAAAGACTCTGACCTCTGGGAAATTAGTCAGGAATAAACTAATAAACAAGTATAAATAGGTAAAAGTAGATTGGAAGGTGATACACACCAGGAAGAAAATAAATGGGATGCATGATGAACAAGAATGGGTCTAGGGAAAGGTGGGTTCAGGGAAGGTGATTAGGGCAGGGCTCTCTGCAGAGCTGACATTTAGGCTGAAATGTGACTGATTAGTAGGCAGCCATGCAAAAAATACAGGAAAGGGCATGTCAGGGAGATGGATATGTAAGTACAAAGGCCAAGAGATATAAAAGGAAGACCCAGTGAGCCAGGAGAGTGATGAGGACCAGTTGAAAGGTAGAAGGGAGCCAGAGGACACAGGTTACTGTTGGTCTTGGCAAAAAGACCAAGAATATCATTCAAAGTGAAAAGAGAGATAGTCAGGAGTTTTAAGCAGCAGAGTGATATAAGCTGACTTAGTTTTTTTTAATCCCTTTGATTGTTGTGTGGAAAACGAAATATAAACAAAAGTACAAATAGGATGCTGTACAATAGTTAGGTGGGATATGGCAATAACCCTGACTAGAGAGATGAGGATAGAGATGGTTTAATAAAAGAATTTGCAATACCTTCAGGAGATTAACCCAAATGGCTTGGATTCAATGGGGTCACTAAAAGAAAGGGAAAATTCAGTTCTGATGACCCTAGCATGTTGGTTTGAGAAACTATGTCAGGACATAGAGAAAAGGATGTTTGGGAAGAAAAACAATTGAGATTCCTAGAAAACATTCAAGTTGAGGCACTATGTAGTCTGTGTGATATAAGAGAAGAAGACTGGGTCAAAAGCACACACACATGATTCATCATCATTCAGATGTTCTTACACCATGGTCTGGGAGAGATCACCTAGCAAGAGAGCAGAAGAGATGTAAGAAGGGCTCCAGCAGACCCCGGAGGCTCTCACTTCTGGAAGGACAGGACAGGTGGATAAGGAGGAATAGCCCAGACCTACATCACAGGGGCCAAGGTAGGTGGTATTCAGAAAGGACTGAAGTCAAAGCTGCTAAGAAGTCACTAAGGTGAAGAAATGAAAGGTCCTTTAGACTTGTCACATGGAGGTTGCTGAGGACAAGACCAGTTTCATTGGCTTTGTGGAAATAGAAGCCTAGCTGGAGGAGGCTGAGGAGGTTGAGGAGGGAAGGAATAGGAGACAGGAAATGTGGCCAACTCTCAAATAACCTTTTGCTGTGAAAGGAATAGGAATAAGGTGGCAGCTGGAAGAAGATGTGGCATCAGATGCTATTAAGATGAGAGTACTTAGAACTCAATCATATGAGCCAGTAGACATGGGGGGAAATGGTACATAAGGAGAAGTGTCCTGAAGGGGCAAAGACCTTACAAGAGCTAAAGGCTGTACTCTAAATCTGCAATCCCCAACCTTTGGGCCACAGACTAGCACTGGTAGGTGGCTGGTTAGGAACCTGCACAGCAGAAGGGGAGTGGTGAGTGAGCAAGGGATACTCCATCTGTGCTTACAGCCACCCCCCTCATCACCACCTGACCTCTACCTCTTGTCAGATCAGCAGCAGCATTAGATCCCTAAGTGATAACTTTACTATACACTATGCATGTGAGAGGTCCAGATCACATGCTTCTGAGAATCTAATGCCTGATGATCTGAGGTAGAGCTGAGGACATAAACAACACACTTCATGTGCCACTGTATTTGTCCTATACAGCACTGTCTAATTGCATGAAAACAAGCTCAGGGCTCCCACTGATTCTGCACTATGTTGATTCAGATAATTATTTTACTATATATTACAATGTAATAGAAATAAAGTGCACAATATTTAAGGTAATGTGTGTTTGAATCATCCCCAAACCATCCCCCCACTCTGGTCCATGGAAAAATTATATTCCATGAAAACTGGTCCCTGAAAGCCACTGCTAACAGGGGATAGCTTGGCCTTCAACAGCAGTAGGGACACTCCTCCCAGGGGACACGGGAAGACAAAGTGAGAGGGGTTGATGCAGGAAGTTCACCTGCGTGGTTGCAAAACACAGAACTCTTCTTCCAGTGTGGCACAGAGAAGCCAAAAGGTTGGACACCTTTGTGAGTATAGAGGGTAGGCACTGGAGTGACAAGGGCCTCCTATGGCCTTTAAAGTAGTCTTAGTTTGGGTGTTCTAAGATATGATGACTATAAATTGGGATTGTGAAATACAGATATAGAATCAGTTTTCCCATATATAAAAGACCTAAAGGTCAAATAATCCAAAGCCTTTCTTTCACAACATAGGTCCAAAGGAGTTTAGTGACTAAATCCTGGAACATAGCTCCTTAGTAACAGTGATAAGGAAACCAGTGTATCAGGATCTTAATTCTATTGTAAAACAACAAGCTCTTCCACTCTGCCTATACCTTCATAGACTGAAAGCGTCTTCACAGATAACATAACAACTTACATTCCTTGATTTTTGTTCTTCCACCTACCTGCTATATATGAAGTCATGGGGAATTAACCTTTATCCAAAAACACACCAAACAACGCAGAAGGGGATTGGGGGAGACAGAAACACAGAAGAAGCAAACCTGCAGAAGGTCTCAATTAAGGCTTTCAGGCTACCATCACCATGATGAGTAACTGGTGGTTAATCCAGAGCTGCTTAGACTAAACTATCATCACAGCCTCTCCATACACTTCTTAATAACAACACTGAAAACGTGTGGCTTGAGGAAGAAAACGGGTAGGGAATTATAAGCCAATGTGGAAAAGAGGCAGAGTCTGCCACCAGAAAAATGATCCATTTGGGGGGGGATACATTTCTCCTCAATATTCAAGCAGACTGACCTAGCTTGAGCTAAAGTAATGAGTTTGACACCTTTGTGAAAGGCCACGTGGACCCCAATTTGCACTCTCTATAATTCCACTCATGTTGAGTAGAACATTTGGAGGTTTCAACAAGATCTCTTCAGCCAGAGGGTCGGCCTCCCTGCATGGTGCCCTGGAGAGAACAGAAATTAGAAGGAAGGTGCCCCCTGAGACATTCCAGGGCCCTGTAATTTATTGAACACCTGAAGGCTCCAGAGGAATTTTAATATAGTCCACCAAAATCTTGGGTCCAAAACTCCCTCTCAAGGGTAAGTGTTCTTTTTCTAAGTGTAGTTTGTTTGTGTTCAGAAAGTGATGTTATGTTCCCAGGAACAGACCACAAAATAGTCACTGGGACAACAATGCCATCAGGATACTCATGAGTGCTCCTGGAACCAGGTTAGGGCATAGGGAGGATGACAGAAGCCCAAGAAGGAGGCATAGGGACTCCTGAGGGCCACTCAGCAGAGACCCAAGGAGGAGAAGTAGGGGCTCCTGAGGGCTTCCTGGTGCAGGGTAGGCCTGCCCCAGGTTCCTAGAAATACTGGGTCACCAGTGGGGAGCCTCAGCCTCAGACGTGCATTCAATTTGTTCTTTGTTCATGCATTTGTTAGTCATCGTTGTATCAGTATGCCTGTTATTATCTATTCTTTTTGGTTGGGTTCACAATCATGGGAACTCAATAAAGTAAACCCCTCTTACCCCTCCAGTGCACACTAAAGAACTTCACTGCTGGCTTCTCTGACCACTATGGAGTCTGTTTTTCTAAGAACTGCCTCCGAGTCCTCTGCAAATTTGAATGGCCCAGTTTTAATGTAAGGTGGTCTTCCACCTACACCTTTGACCTGGCTCTCATGACTGTAGTCCACCAAGTGGTCACTGAGAAGCCCGGTCACCTGGACCACTCCCCCAATATTGATCAGTAGTTAACTTTAGTCTGTAACCCCCTCCCTGGCTTCGCGCATATACAGTGGATACAATAAAGCAAGACCACCCAAGGGGAGAACAGGCTCAGATGCACCTGGTAGTTGCTGACTGGCATGCAGGAACTGGCATCTGCACTGGGAAATCTCTAAGTCAATGTAGAATTGATTCAGGGTTCCCATTATTTGAGTGGAAGCCGGGGTCTAATCAACCCCTGGGTGTTAGATCACTGGCAGAACTGGCAAGAGGTATAGGAAAGAGTGTGGGTGTGGTGGGACTGAGACTAGACACTGAGGGTAGAGTTCCTTACTTCTCCACACAGGGCCTAGGGGAGTTTTGGTCCACCTCCTATGGCTAAGTGGCAGTTGAAGTAAGAAATCAAGGCTACCCAGGTTAGAAAATGAGTTAGAATTGTGTTCATATAAGTACTTGAAAACTGACTGAGTTTGCCCCCCACCTTTTTCACAGGGCAAAACAACTGTGAGACTGGCCCCTGTCTGTATCCCTGTGTGTAAAGTGTTTGTAATTTATCTGAGGGAAGGAGATGAGAAGCACACAGGAGAAGCCCACCCCATGAAGAACTGTGTTGAAGCATTTTGAAAAAGGGCTTACAGGAGACTGCTGCAACTGTGTCTCTGGAAAGATTGAGAGCTTAAAACAAGAATAACTTAAATGCCCTGATGTTCAGGTGATTATGGTATTCTTTAAGATAAAGTTGGTTTTAAACCTGTTACTAAAGTTCTAATGTCCAAAAATTATAGAACTGCCACCTCTGTAATATTTCCAAGTTTACTAGATTTGACTAGGAACCTGTGTTCTTGATTTTAAACCTCTAATTTGTGTGAGCCTAAGAGCACATTCCCCTACTTAGGCCAGTAAGTGCAGGGCACAGTCTAGCCCAAATGATGCCTTTCTTCCCTGTTCCAACTTTGCCCACTTGCTATTCCAAGAGAAACTGGATGTTCCAGGTTCTCGGTTTTCTGTCTTGATGCAGGTCATTGGTGGCCATCTTTGCCATGTGGCCATGTGAGACTTAAGGGAACAATGAAAAAACATCAAAAAGAATGCCTATGTTATGGTTTTGTTACCAGAGTTTCCTTCTTTAGTGAGTCCTCGGTCTCAGGAATTTAGAGTTAATCCCATGGGCCATAAATCAATGATAAAATGGGATTTTGTTGAATGGAGGGGCATGCAGAGAGAGTGAAAAATGTCAGAGTTTCTGGCAGGGGGGAGGAGGCCCAAGTCGGAGGTCTCCTACATGGGTCCTTTATCTAGGATTAATATTGGCTCTAAAAGAAATTTTTACTAGGACTTGATAGATGGAAAAGCATCTTTACAAGCTGAATGAGTGTTTCAACAAATAAATGAATGCAGTCTCTCCCCTGGGGCAAGATTATTAGGTCTTTACAGTTTTTGTCATAGGAAGGGAATTAAGGCATGTGCTCCCTGTTTGTGATTTTGCTGGAGTTCAGAGGGTGTAGCCTGCAAAGTAAAGCTTGTTTGTGCCTAGAGATGGGAGTTTGATTTTTGAGCTCACCTGAGCCTAAAAATGGGGGATCCCTGTCTAGGCCTGAGTGAAGAAAATCCTGTATCAATGTTATATTCCATAAAATGTCTCACATTTATAAAATGTAATAATAATTTGATAGTTTCAATTGTTTAGGAAATTAAGTCTTTGTCAAGGAATAAGATTCTTACCTTTTAAACCTTCTAATTATCAGTTTGGCCAAGTGAATAATTAACTTCATAGTAAACTATGATCCTATTTTGTGAAAAGTGATTTTTTAAGAGTAAGAGAAATTAGGCAGAAAAGAAAATGGCACTGTATAAGAAAAGAATCTTATATGGTAAAAATTTGTCCTGAAACAGAATGGCTATTTATGAAAATGATAGGCAGGGAAATACAGAAGATTTAGAATGTTTGTAAATTGTCTGCACAGTATTGAAAACATTCATAAAAGAAAATTTGTGATGAAATTTGCATGTGATCCAGTGGGCTATCCAGTATTCCTTTTAGAATCTTTTGGTTTGTAATCTTATTTAAACAAATGTTTTAAGCTTTTCATATTTGACAAACCTTCCAAACTCAAAATTGGTCTTTTTAAAATATTAATACCACTGAAAGTCTGAGAAGGACTTATTAGGCTTATTTAATATATTAAAAATGTATAAGAAATATTGTCAAATATAAAATGGTAGTTAATTTTGTATGAATTATGTTTACATATATATTCCAATTATAAACTGTTGGTCTGTTTTAATGTATATTATCAATGATAATTTCAATTCATTTCATAAAATGTTTTTTGTAACAGGCTGAGTCCAAAGTTTGTCCTTTTCAGGGAAATATTAGGAAAGGCTGATGAATTCTCTCAATGTCAAATTTCTGATGTCTTTGAAAATTAAATACCATCAGGCTAAAAAAAAACTTCTAGGACTTTAATTAGAAAGTTAGCATGTCCATAAGTATTGCTAGCCTAACTTCAAATGGAACAGAAATCAGTTACATAGAATTGGGTTGATCTGTTATGGCTTTTTATTGGTGATTCTTTCTGTGTTCTGTTTTCCCAAAGTCAAGAAAAACATTTTCTGTCTCTTGAACTATTTGTAGCTTTCAGCAGTGTATGTATTTATAGGCAGAATTTGAAGCATTTATTTTTTCTCTCTCCTTGATTTCTCCAGAATTTGAAAACCATTGTAAGTATTAATTTCTGAAAATACAGTTACTTGCATAAGTTCCTAAGGATCTGTTTCGTTCTGTAGGACATGATGAAAGCACTGATTATTTTACCAAGGCTTTGACTGGAATACCATTTTCAGAGGTCTTCAGACTGCATTAAGGAATTAAGGTTGACTTTATAAGGCCAGTAAGAAAGGCCTTTAGAAAAACTGGCCAGATACCAATCAATAACATTTCCTGATCTGTGGTAAGTAACAGAGGTCACTTTCTGACAGGTCCAGAAATCTCAATTTGCTTTGGAACCTCAAGAAAAGAGGAACTTACCCAATGCATATAGGCATCTAATGGCACAGATAAAACACAGGCTCATGGAAGGCTTTCAAGTCTAACCTGAGAGTCCTTATAAAAGGTTCCAGCAAAGTCAATTTTAAAGGAAAAAAAGACCTAAGTGGCTAACAATTATTCTTGCTGCACTTTATGCAAATAATCAGACTGAAAGTACAGTTTATTTTGGCAATTGAACTAATTCTGCTATAATTTTTTTTAATAAAATGAGAAATTAGAGAGAAAAAAATAGTTCAAAAGGAAAAAAAATTATAGCCCACCTATATTAGATTCCAACTTTATCTGCAATGCCAACTCATAAATGAAATATAGATGCTTAACTAGACTGGTCTGTTAATTGGAACTAAGAGACTGGTCAAAGAGTATAGAATTATATACAGAAATTATATTTACTTTGAAACCTTGAGGCTCAACAAAAGTCACCTGTTGGCTACACTGGAAAAATTTGTGCAGTATTAAACATTATCTGCTGTGTCTATACAAACACCTCAAAAAAAGACTGGAACCTGAATGAGAATTTCCCAGTAAATGATATGACTGTAGCATGACCTCCTAAGTGGCCCCACACCCAACTGGTGTTCAGAAATATTCACTTAAGTTATCCAGAACTTTGAATCAGTTCCATAGAAACTCTTAAAACTAGGTATTATCTTAAAAACTGTGCTAAGTCTGTAGATAAGAATACAAATATTCTCACTGTGTGAACCTTAGCCTTAAATTCCAAAATTTGTAGATATTTCTAGTGACTGACATCTAAATAGTTTCATTCTCTTACACTGAACCCAACCTTAACTTCATCCCTGTCAGTGTAAGGGATCCAGAAAGCCACAAACATATGCAAAGTAGCTGAGATCATTCAGAATCAAGACAAAAGCCTTGAAAATTTCTGTGAAAGACTGAAACAGACTGGCCAAACCATTATATAAAGTTACTAAGAAAGAAGAGAATGAACCAAATAAATAAAAATAAAAATCCAAACAACCAAAAGCCTTCAAGAGGCTAAAGAAAAAACTATAGGCAGGGCCCAGTTGTAGGCCTCCCTGATCCAGCCAAGCCTTTTGAACTGTACATATCAGAAAGAAATAGAACAGCTGGGGGAGTGATCACCCAGAATATAACATCCTGGGCAAGACCAGTTGTTTATCTCTCTAAGCAACTTGATGGGGTCTCAAAAAATGCCCTCCATGCCTAATAATACTTGCAGCCATTGCCATGCTGGTACAAGAGACTGATAAATTGACTTTGAAACAAAACTAAGAGTCTGGGTTCCATACACAGTGGTCACTCTTATGAACACCAAGGGGTATAATTGGTAGACCAAACTCATGCCTCACTGAATATCAAAGCTTATTTTGTAAAAATCCAAGATTGATTATAGAAATTGCATGCATGAAGACGTGCACTTAGGACAGAGGCAAAAGAAAATTAAGAGACTTCTGGGGATATGCTTTTTTACATTCCCCTGTTGGCCACTCCTGCCAAGAAAGTCAGCCAGCATTGTGTGACATACAACCAACACAATGTTAGACAGGACCATCCCTGCTGCCTGAAATTCAGTCCTACAGGGAAGCCCCTTTTAAAGATATGCAAATGGACTATCCTGAGTTGGATAGATATAGAAGAAACTGGTACTTAACTAGTTATGTTCTGCACATACTTAGAATAGATAAAAGCCTTCCCCACTGGAATAAAAAAGTTTCCTAAAGTAGTAAAAGTATTGCCCAGAGAAATCATCCCACAGTTTAAGTTGCCACTCTGGTTTAAATTTGACAATAGACTAGCCTTCATAACAAAAATAGTACAAACAATAACTAAAGATTTAAATATCACCTAAAAACTACATATGACCTTTAGGTCTTGAAGCTCAGACACAGTAGAGTGCATAAACAAAGCCATAAGAGCAGGAATCAATAAACTCTGCCAGGAAACAAAGCTTAATTAAATATAGAACTTACCACTGGTCTCATTCAAAAGGCCTCCATCAGTACTCTGCAATTTAGCAGAAATTCCTGGAAAAACTGGGAAAGACTCAATTGAATAGGCAGTTAGAAGCTCTAGAAAGAGTAGTGAGGAAGATCTCCACTTAAGTAACTAGCCATGTCCTATTTAGTCTTTTGTGTCTGTGCATCCTTCTCTCCGGAGAATCAAAGGAATTAAGTCTAGGCTAAGAATCAAAACCCAGTCCCCCTCAAACCAAGATAAGAGGAAGTTTACATCATCATCCTGACCACACACACAACAGCTAAGATGGAAGGAATCCTTACCTGGATTCATCACAGCCAGCTGAAGAAAGCTTCACTGCCCCATGGGAAGCAAAGCTAACTTTTAGGATCATCAGCATGGCCTGCTCCATCCACATACTGGGAGCTAGCTGGTTGACACAGGGCTGAAGCTTGAGGAAACTCCTCATGGTACTTGTCCTAATTAAACTTTGGACTTTGGGAAAAGAGGGGAAGGATATAATCTGGGCACTCACAACACTGACATAGGACAAAGAGTTAACACCTTTATAGCTTTTATAAACACAAAAACACCCAGAAGAAAACTTGCACTCCTAATCATACGTTACAGTACTCAACAGGTAACACAGGAAAAAATGAAAACCCATATGTATATTAGCCCCACCACCACAACAACGGTACAATTAAGACCTGAATAGACAACCTGACAGAAGTCACAATCCCCCAAAAATCTAAATACTGGTCCAGATCAGGGAAATAGGAAAGTCTAGCCAAGTAACGCTGAAGTTTGATGTCTGCAGCACCATACAAAGGTGCTGCAGGAGAAATAGCGAGAAAATCCCTAATCTTGATTCTAAAGCTTATGTAATTAAAACCCCTGGCTGACTACTTTAGTCACCAGCCTGACCAGACCAGTTACTTTCCTCCTGTAAGAACTTCTCATAGAACCATATATCTTGGCTTGGAACCTGTGGCTCAACTGGCTAAGGTGCCAGTCACATACACCTAAGATTGTGGGTTCAAATCCAGCCTGGGCCCACCAAAACAACAATGATGGCTGCAACCAAAATACAGCCAGGCATTGTGGTGAGCACGTGTGGTCCCAGCTACCTGGGAGGCTGAGACAGGAGACTCGCTTGAGCCCAGGAGTTGGAGATTGCTGTGAGCTGTGATGCCACAGCACTCTACCCAGGGGGATAGCTTGAGGCTCTGTCTCCAAAAAAATATATATATATATATATCTTCAAGCAGATAATAAATTTCATTAAATAACAAATAAGCCACAGTAAAACTCATAATAACTCAGTACAGCCAAATTCCTGCACAAGATGAGTCAATGATTTGACTGGACATAAGACCAGCAGGGAAAATGAAAGGCCAAACAGATGCCAATTTGCCCTCTCTTTCCACCTCCCTTTCAATACCCACTTCAGCATGTTGGCCTTGCAGAAATGGGCTGTTAAAAAAAAAACATATACTAAGGAGACAGAGGATTAGACCAGAGTTATAGCAGACCCTTGTAAAAGCACATTCCCATCCTTGGTTCCCCTGGTAACTAACCAACCTCCAACCCTGTAAATCTAACCTTGCAAAGCCTTGCTCTTCTTTCCCACCCCAACTGAAAAAAAGATATACAAACTCCCTTGTTTTGTCATACAGGGGGCAAAGAATTTGAGGTGTGAACCCATCTCAGTCAGCCAGCCAATGAAGGACCCCATACCTAATTTGAACTCAGTGTGCTGGCATTTTCTCTATAATTCCACTCATGTTGAATACAACATTTGTACCCACAGTTTCTGACACAGCACCTGGTACAGAGAAAAGCTCCAAAACTATATGCCATTATGCTGAGTGAGGAAAAGCTAATTTCAAAAGTTTCTATGAGGCATACATGCATTTAGATAACAATCTTAAAATGACAAAATTATAGATAGAGCTGGAGAAACACATTAGTGGTAGCTGGGGACTAGCAATGAGGATGAGGGAGTTCTCACATGGTGAGAGAGAAGATGGTGTCAAGGCTGGGTGGTGGTTACATGAGCCTGTACCTATACAAGCACATAAAACACACAAGCACTCCCACACAAATTAGTGCACACAAATACCAGGAAAGGAGGAGTAAATCCCATAGATTGTCCCAATGCTATTTTCCTCATTTTAAAGTTGTACTACAGCTAGGGAAAATGTTAAATTGAGAGAAATCACACACAGCCCAAAGCCCTGACACCCAGAGGGGTCCTTACCATAGAGGTGGATGGGACCTTGTAGAGCTGGAAGAGTTTTCACTACCCTTGGCCCTTGGCTTCTGCACATGCACCCATAATACTCAAGGGAAAGGTCAGGAGAGGAGGGCAGAGGGGAGGCTGAAGTGCCCACATTCCCCTTCCCTGTGCACATTATACTCGCGCCCCAACTAGGTTGCCACAGAAACAGACTCAATGCAGCAAAGAAAGGACTGGACCACACAGTCTTCTTGCCCCCTTGTAAGAAAGCTGTGAGGCTGAAGAGAGGTACCCTATTGGCCTTAACTTGCAAACAGGATCTTTTAGAACCACAGAAGTGGTGGAAACATTAAGAGAACACATTAAATATATTTGAAACAATTTTTGAACAAAAGTAACCATGCCTAGGAGGACTGAAGCCACCTGAGATGCCAATATGTTTTTGTTGTTGTCATTGTTTCTGGATGCTAATTTGCTATGATAATTCTGCTTTGTAATTGTTCTAATAATCTTAAATGTTTGGTGGGTGTGGTCTTACATCTGCAATCTCAGCACTTTAGGAGGCTGAGGTAAGAGGACACTTGAGGCCAGGAGTTCAAAACGAGCATGGAAAACATAGCACGACTCCATCTCTAAATATATATATATATATATATATATATATATATATATTTTTTTTTTTTTTTAAATTAACCAAGTGTAGTGTCATGTGCCTACAGTCCCAGCTACTAGGAAGGTTAAGTTGGAAGGATCACTTGAGCCCAGGAGTTTCAAGTTACAGTGAATTATGATCACACACTGCACTCTAGCCTAGGTGACAGAACAAGACATTGTCTATAAAAAATTAATTAATTATATAATAATATTAAACATTTAATTTTCATACCTTTGTGAGAAATAACATCTTTTCTTCCTAAATTGCTTCTTTTGATTTCTTCCTAAAAAGTTCTAAAGTTAGTAGATGATCACTACATTCATACAGGTTTACTTCATTGGTGTAAATGAATTCTTCATTATTATAGTAACCTACTGAGTAGCAGCAACCTTGTCAAGTTACAAACAATTACGTTGTTTATAATTTCTGAGCCCATTCCTCCAGCTCAGAATACATTTACCTTTAAAACATGCCCCTGTCCAAGGATTATGGAGACTGAAAATGTTCTAAGACAGATTTGAGGCTCCAAATGGCTTGATTCTACCTTTCCTTTGGAATCCTTAAAAGAGAGTCTCATTCTGTTGCTCAGGCTAGTCTCGAACTCCTGGGCTCAAATGATCCTTCCACCTCGGTCTCCCCAGTAGCTGAGACGATGCTTAAGAGCCGTAACACCTGACTCTGAGGACTATTATTTAAGCTGTTACTAAAAGAGACTCTCAACCCCTTAACTTACTCATTTGTTTCATTTCCCCTTCAATCTAAAATAAAATTAAACATTGTTTGATGAAAACAATTTTAGCCTAATTCTTGGCAAGGAATAATAAGGGTTCAACAGATACTTATTAACAGACTGCCTCATCCCTCACTGAGGGATCTATTCTCCTGCTGAACAGCAGCAACTTTATAAATTTCTACTGACCTATCCCTGCCCCTTTCGTATCCTTCATTTGGTTCCTCTTTAAAATAATTTTTAAAAAATTAAAAACCCTTCACTCTTTTTTTTTTCTGGATAGGTAGGAAATAATCTTGTGGTACAAGAGATTGAAATGAAAAGTTGGACTTCAAAGGGAATGTGATGATAAGCAGAAAATTAACTGGGTCAAAAAAAAGATGCTAGATTGGAGGAAACTAGATGAAGTGTCTGCAGTTTCTCACTGTACTATTTTTGCAATTCCTTGTGGGTCTACAGCTATTTAATAATGAAGAGTTTAAAAAAAAACTGGATTTAATTCTGTACACGTGTTGCCAATTCTTTTGCCTGGTATCCTCATAAAACATTCTGTGATAGATATTTTAATCCTACCCATTTAACAGCTGAGAAAATTGAGTCTAAAGTGTTTTATAGTGGTTAATAGAGTAATCTCCAGAGCCAAAGTACCTGGACTCTAATTCCACAGCCACTTACTATGTAACTTTGGGCAAGTCACTTTTTCTGTGCCTTTGTTTCCTCACCTATAAAATAGGAGATAACACATATTCAGTTCAAGGCACAGGGCATAGAATATTGCAATTAATCAATACATGATGAAGATTATTGTTGTTATTGAAAGTCTCCCAACAAGAGAAGTGGCTGTGCTGCAACTCAAATGTAGGTTAGTCTGATTCCTAAGACTTCTTCTTAACTATCACACAATATTGCTTCCTGTTTGGATGCAAATGAAGAAATGAATTAATTCAGCTCCACTCCATAGACACCCACACACACACTTTATCCTTGTGAATTATAGCTCTGTATCAGCATCCTAGGGCAGCTATTACAACTCACCAGACAGTGGAAATAGCCTAAATGCCCATGAACTCAGGAATATATTAATAAATTGTAGTATATGCATACCATGGAATACTATTCAGCCATAAAAAGATGGTGACTTCACATCTCTTGTAATATCCCAGATGGAGTTAAAACACATTCTTTTTAGTAAAGTATCACAAGAATGGAAAAGCAAATATCCAATGTACTCAATACTAATATGAAGCCAGTAGATGATCCAATGTATGTCCAAATAGGAGAAAAATTCATTTCAAGTTTGGAGGAGAGGTTGTTAGTGGGGAGTGCCCTCACCGAATGGGCATAGGGTAGGGGGTTTGGCATATCGTTTTGTGTGGGGGACATAACCACAAGACAAGCTCTACCTAACTAAAGAAAATATTTTGACCTGGTTCCTTATACCACCAGATTAACCTGGAATAAATTTACTTGAGAAATTTGTTTAAGTTGAAAATAATAAAAATAATAAATTTAATTTAAAAACTCAGCAGACAAGGCAACTGAGAGCAGAAACATCATCTCAGAGTGCTGGAGGCTAGAAATATAAAAATTGAGGTGTCAGCAGGGCCATTCTCCTTCTGAAATCTGTAAAAGGGTATCCTCCCTTGACTCTTCTAGCTCCCAGAGATGGTGGCCATCAATCCTGGGTTTGCCACTGCATTACTTTGCTCTGCATCTGTGATCATCAGGTGACTGTTTCCCTCCATGTGTCCCTCCTCTTTTTCTAAGGACACCTGTTATACTAGATTAAGAATCTACCTTACTCCAGCAGGACTACATCTTAATTCACATCTTATAATTATATCTGCAAAGATCCTATTTCCAAATAAGGTCATATTCATAAGTGTCAGGAGTTAGGACTTCAACATAACTTTAGGGGAGGACACAGTTCACCCCTTAGGAGCCTCGCAAGGTAGTTTCCAAAGTCATTTCATCCTCCACCTGCCCTGTTTTCCCCTCAGCATAAAAACCTCTTGTACTTCCTCTGTCTCTGCCCAGGACCAGCCCTGACAGTCCACTGTTCATTAAGACAGGGGAAGAGTTAATGGAAAGTTTAGAGCACAGATGGGCAGTTCCCTCAAGAACAAGTTCAGTTTCCCAGCACAAAACCCACATGCACAGGATGGCATCGTGCCCTGTTGTCATTTTAAGATGCATAAGTGATCATTTATGGCAAGGCATAAAAATTATCACTGTTTTGAAACTGACACTAAGCTGGTGTTCCAGGTAATGATACCTCTGAGGCAAGTCATTATTTTTCAGGAGTCTTAATGATCAGGAGGGCACATTGTTTTATGAAATCCTTTAGATGTCACAGACAGTGTCTGAATAAGATTAAAGTGTCTGCTTTGCCAGCTATACTCAATTTAACTGATTCCTCTCACTTGCCCTCCACCCTGATCTATTGATGGAGTCTAACGCAGGCTCAAGGACAATGTGTACATCTGCCCTGCTCCTGGCTCCTGTGGTCAAGAATATAGGCATCAGCATTAGAGGAGCCAGGTGGTGGGGGTGGAAGACGTCACTCTTCCTAAGCTTCACATCAAATCCCAGACCCAGCTACTATTACCATCCCAATCAAAGTTGAAAATTTAGAAAACTGCTCCCAATGACACAACTGACATGTTTGATGTGAAGTTCCAACATGATTTTTTTTTTTTATTGTTGGGGATTCGTTGAGGGTACAAGAAACCAGGTTACACTGATTGCATTTGTTAGGTAAAGTCCCTCTTATAATCATGTCTTGCCCCCAGGTATGGCACACACCAAGATGCCACCCCTCTCTCTCCTTCCTTCTCTCTCTGCTATCCTGTTCCCCCACCCCCACCATGTCATTAATTGTCCTCATATCTAAATTGTGTACTATAAGATTCATGCTTCTCCATTCTTGTGATGCTTTACTAAGAACAATGTGTTCCACTTCCATCCAGGTTAATACAAAGGCTGTAAAGTCTCAATTTTTTTTAATGGCTGAATAGTATTCCACAGTGTACATATACCATAGCTTGTTAATCCATTCCTGGGTTGATAGGCATTTAGGCTGTTTCCACATTTTGGCAATTGTAAATTGAGCTGCAATAAACAATCTAGTGCAATTGTCCTTATGATAAAAGGATTTTTATCCTTCTGGGTAGATGCCCAGTAATGGGATTGCAGGATCAAATGGGAGGTCTAGACTGAGTTCATTGATGGTTCTCCATACTTCCTTCCAAAAAAGCTGTATTAGTTTGCAGTCCCACCAGCAGTGTAAAAGTGTACCCTGCTTTCCACATCCATGCCAGCATCTGCAGTTTTGAGATTTTGTGATGTGGGTCATTCTTGCTGGGGTTAGATGTATCTCAGGGTGGTTTTGATTTGCATTTCTCTAATAATTATAGAGAACAAGCATTTTTTCATATGTTTGTTAGCAATTCATCTGTCTTCTTTAGAGAAGGTTGTATTCATGTCTCTTGCCCATTGATATATGGGATTGTTGCCTTTTTTCATGTGGACTAATTTGAGTTCTCTATAGATGCTAGTTATCTAGCTTTTGTCTGATTCAAAATAAGCAAATATCCTTTCCCATTGTATAGGTTGTCTATTTGCTTTGGTTGTTGTCTCCTTAGCTATACAGAAGCTTTTCAGTTTAAGTCCCATTTGTTCATTTTTGTTTGTTGCAGTTGACATGGACGTGTTCTTCATAAAGTCTTACCCGAGGCCAATATCTTCCAGTGTTTCTTCTATGTTTTCTTTGAGGATTTTTATCATTTCATGCCTTAAATTTAGGTCATTCATCCATCTTGAATCAATTTTTGTGAGTGGAGAAAGATGTGGGTACAGTTTCAGTCTTCTACATGTGGATATCCAGTTCTCCCAGCAAAAGTTATTCAATAGGGAGTCTTTCCCCCAGTGGATGTTCTTGTTTGGTTTGTCAAAGTTTAGGTGGTTGTAAGATGTTAGTTTAATTTCCTGGTTTTCTATTGGATACCAAATGTCTATGTCTCTTATTTTGTGCCAGTACCATGCTATCTTGACAACTATGGCTTTGTAGTACAGCCTAAAATCTGGTATAGTGATGCCCCCCAGCTTTGTTTTTATTACTAAGAACTGCCTTAGCTATATGGGGTTTTTTTCTGGTTCCATACAAAACGCAGAATCATTTTTTCCAAGTCTTGAAAATAGGATGTTGGTATTTTAATGGGGATGGTGTTGAATTGGTAGATTGCTCTGAGAAGTATAGACATTTTTAACAATGTTGATTATTCCCAGTCATGAGCATGGTACGTTCTTCCATTTGTTAATATACTCTGCTATTTCCTTTCTTAGGATTTCAAAATTTCCTTTATAGAGGTCCTTCATCTTCTTTGTTAGGTATAGTTCTAGGTATTTCATTTTCTTCGTAGGTGTGGTGAAGGGAGTTGTGTCCTTAATTAGACTCTCACCTTGACTGTTATTGACATATACAAAGGCAACTGACTTGTGGACATTGATTTTATATCCTGAGACATTACTGTATTTTTCGATGACTTCCAGGAGTTTTGTGGCTGTGTCTTTGGGGTTCTCTAAGATCATATCATCAGCAAAGAGGGAGAGTTTGACCTTCTCTGCTCCCATGTGGATCCCCTTTATTTCCTTCTCTTGCCTAAAGATATCGGCTAGAACTTCCAGCACTATGTTGAATAGTAATAGTGACAGAGGACAACCTTGTCTGGTTCCAGTTCTAAGAGGAAAGCTTTCAGTTTTACTCCATTCAGTAAAATATTGGCTGTGGGTTTGTCATATATAGCTTCAATCAGTTTCAGAAATGTGTCACGTATGCCTATACTCTTCAGTGTTCTAATGAGAAAAGGATGCTGGATTTTATCAAATGTTTTTTCTGCATCTATTGAGAGGATCATAAGGTCTTTTTTTCTGCTTCTGTTAATCTGGTGGATAATGTTTATGGACTTGCGTATGTTAAACCAGCCTTGCATCCCTGGGATGAAGCCTACTTGATCATGAGGTATGACTTTTTTGATGATGAGCTGTAATCTACTGTCTAGGATTTTGTTGAGAATTTTTGCATCTATATTCATTAGTGAAATTGGTCTGAAATTCTCCTTTTTACTTAGGTCTTTTCCTGGTTTTGGTATCAGGATGATGCTTACTTTGTAGAACATGTTGGGGCAGATTCCTTCCTCCTCAAATTTTTGGAATAATTTCTGGAGTATGGGAATAAGCTCTTCCTTGAAGGTTTGATAGAATTCTGGTATGAAGCCATACAGACCAGGGCATTTTTTTTGTTGGGAGATTTTTTATTATTTCTTTAATATCAGTGCTTAAAATTGGCCTGTTTAGGAGCTCTATGTCTTCCTGGCTAAGTCTAGGGAGAGGGTGTGATTCCAAATATTGATGCATTTTCTTCACATTGTCAAGTTTCTGGGCATAGAGTGTCTGGTAGTATTCAGAGATGACCTCTTGTATCTTTGTGGCATCAGTTGTTATTTCCCCTTTATCATTTCTGATTGAGGTTACTAGAGATTTTCCTTTTCTATTTCTAATTAGTCTGGTCAAAGTTTTATCCATTTCATATATTTTTTCAAAAAACCAACTCTTTGTTTCATTAATTTTCTGAATGATTCTTTTGTTTTCAATTTCATTGATCTCTGATTTAATTTTGGATATTTCTTTTCTTCTACTGGGTTTAGGTTTAAATTGTTCTTCTTTTCCCAATTCCATAAGATGACTTGTGAGTTTATTGATATGCTCTCTTTCTGTTTTTTGAATTTAGGTATCTAAAGTGATAAATTTTCCTCTCAAAACTGCTTTGGCTGTATCCCACAGGTTTTGGCACCTTGTGTCTTCATTGTTGTTGCACTCAAGGAAGTTAATGATTTCCTCTTTTATTTCTTACTGCACCTAACTGTCATTCAACAGAAGGTTGTTTAATTTCCATGCCTTTGTGTGGGGTTGAACATATTTGTTGGAGTTGAGTTCCACCTTTAGTGCCTCATGGTCTGTGAAGATACACAGTAAAATTTCAATTCTTTTCATTCTGTTGAGGTTTGCTTTGTGTCCTAGGATATGATCAATTTTGGAGACTGTTCCATGGGGTGATGAGAAGAGTGTATATTCTTTATCTTTGGGATGGAGTATTCTATATGCATCTATCAAGCACAATTGTTCTAGGGTCTAATTTAAGTCCCTTATATCTTTGTTTAATTTATGTTTAGAGGATCTTTCCAGCTCTGTAAGAGGAGTTTTAAAGTCCCCTGTCATTATGGTATTATAAGAAATCATATTTCTCAGACTGAGTAAGGTCTGTTTCAAGAATCTGGGAGCATTTAAATTGGGTGCATAAATATTTACAATTGAAACATCTTCTTGTATTTTTTCCTTGACCAATATAAAATGACCATCTTTGTCTCTTTTGACTTTATTTACTTTAAATCCACATGTATCTGAAAATAAGATTGCAACTCCTCTTTTCTTCTGAATTCCATTCACCTGAAAAATTGTCTTCCAACCCTTAACTTGGAGTTTTAATTTGTCTCTTGAAGCTAAGTGTGTTTCCTGCAGACAGCAAATGGATGGCTTGGTTTTTTTAATCCAGCCAGCCAATCTATGCCTCTTCAGTGGGGAATTCAAGCCACTAACATTTATTGAGATAATTGATAAGTGTGGTAGTGTTCTATTCATCTTATTTTGTGAGAGTCCATTGCTTTTTCATCTTTTGCATCAGTGTGGAAGTTAGGTTCAGTCCTTTAATTTCTGAGTTCTTACTTTGCTGTTGATCCATTGTGATGGTCAGTGTATAGAACAGGTTGAAGTATTTCCTGTAGAGCTGGTCTTGTTGTAGTGAATTTCCTCAATGTTTATATATCAGTAAATGATTTTATTTCTTCATCAGTTTTAAAGCTTAGCTTAGCAGGATATAGAATTCTGGGCTGGAAATTGTTCTGTTTAACTAGATTAAAGGTAGATGACCATTGTCTTCTGGCTTGGAAAGTTTCATTAGAGAATTTTGCAGTCACCCTCATGGATTTGCCCCTGTGGGTCAACTGGTGCTTACTCCTAGCTGCTTGCAGGATGTTTTCTTTTGTCTTGACTTTGGACAGGTTCATCACAATGTGTCTTGAGAAGCTCTGTTAGAATTCAGGCAACCTGGGGTCTGATAACCCTCTGAAAGGAATGTGTCAGAATGTTTGGTGATATTTGGGAAATTTCATTTATAATATTCTCTAGTATGGCTTCCATTCCTCTGGGGCATTCTTCTTCCCCTTCTGGGATACCTACAGCTCATATGTTTGAACACTTCATAAAGTCCCATAATTCTGTCAGTGAATGTTCTGCTTTCTCTCTCTTCTTTTCTGCCTCTTTAACTATCTGAGTTATCTCAAGAGATTTTTCCTCTACCTTGATATTCTTTCTTCTTCATGGTGTAATCTATTGTTGATACTTTCTATTGCATCTTTAAGTTCCCTAATTTACTGCTTCAGTTCCTTCAGCTCTGCTATATCCTTTCTATATTCTTCATATCGTTCATCTCTTATTTGATTCTGTTTTTGGATTTCCTTTTGGTTATTTTCAGCAGTTTCCTTCCTTGTTTTCATCATTTTCTTCATTGTTTTCATCATCTGTATTCTAAATTCCCTTTCTGTCATTTCTAACATTTCTTTATAAGTGGAATCCTCTGCAATAGCTAACTCACAATCCCTTGTGGGGGGTTGCTCTGGAGTATTTTTTCAGGTTGCCAGTACTTTTATGCTAATTCTTCCTTATGAGTGATTTCTTTTATCTGTTTCCTTGCCCTAATTTTCCTTTCACTTCCTCTTGCTCTTTAAGTTACCATGCCTCTGGACTAGGGTTTCAATGAAACCTTTTGGTACAGGGTCAGAAGAATAAGAAGACTGAAGAGAAAGAAGGGAAAAAAGAAAATAAAAGAAAAAAGAGAAAGGAGAGGGGGTGGGTAAAAGGAAATATTGACAAAAAGAAGAGAGGCACAGAAAGAGGGAGACAGGACCAATACAGGTGTGCAGTAGGGTACTTTGACCCAACCTTAGAAACCCCCAACCTCTGGGGGTGCCACATTAGATGGTTCCCTTGAGGTCAGCAGCTCTTTGCTAGCCTGTTTGAACACAGTACCCCACCTCCACCAAGTAGAAAGAAAAAACAAAAATGCTATAAATCAAACCAAAACAAGCAACCAGAAAAGTTTACAGGATAAACTCAAGGAAAAAAAAAATGATAGGGGTAGAAACACTAGAAAAAATGAAGGTCGAATTGTTTTTTGTTTTTTTTTATTAATTGATTTCTGTATACATTGGATGCAAACATGGGGTACATTGTGCTGTTTCATATACAATTTGAAACACCTTCATCAAGCTGGTTAACATAACTTTCATGTCATTTGGTTAATCATTGTATCAACACATTTATATTCTAGTTCTAGAAAAGTTCACTTGTACC
>CAUYQV010051739.1:0-18374 GCA_963574575.1 Galagoides demidoff | reverse complement strand
GAGCCTCAAGCTATCCCCCTGGGTAGAGTGCCATGGCATCACAGCTCATAGCAACCTCCAACTCCTGGGCTCAAGCGAGTCTCCTGCCTCCACCTCCCAAGTAGCTGGGACCACAGGCGCCCGCCATAACGCCCGGCCATTTTTTGGTTGCAGCCATCATTGTTGTTTGGCGGGTCCGGGCTGGGGATTCGAACCCGCCACCTTAGGTGTACGTGGCTGGCGCCTTAGCCGATTGAGCCACAGGTGCCGAGCCAGGATTTTCTTTCCTTTCTTTCTTTCTTTTTTTTTTTAGACAAAATCTCATTTTCTCACCCTTGGTAGAGTACTGTACTGTCATAGCTCACAGCAACCTCAAGCTCTTGGGCTCAAGGGATTCTCTTGCCTCAGCCTCCGGAGTAGCTGGGACTATAGGCACCCGTACCAATGCCTGGCTATTTTTAGAGACAGGGTCTCACCCTTGCTCAGGCTGATCTCCAACTGAGCTCAGGCAATCCACCTGCCTTGGTCTCCCAGAGGGCTAGTACAGGCGTGAACCAGAGGCGTGAACCACCGTACCCAGCCTTTCCCCCCTCCAAAGGATTTTCTTTTTTATCCTTGGGGAATCATTGAGGGCACACAGAAGCAGGTTATATTGATTGCTTTTGTTAGGTAAAGACCCTCTTGTTTTTGTGTCCCACCCCCAAACGGTGAACCCTATCCCTTAACTCTCCACACCCTCCCTCCTTCCCTTTCTCAGCTCTCCTATCCCACACCCCCACCAAAGGATTTTCAAAATGCAAATAGAAACTCTACCTCATACAATTTCCCCCATGTAGATAAAACCCCCAGAGTCCTTGGGATAACTCTCTCTCAGCATCCAATACTTAGGGATTAAAGAGGTTCCAGACTCCAGACTTAGATGTGCATGGACCCAGATGCCTGGAAATCCATCTAACCCCTACCTTATCCTAACCCACACCTACCCCCACTGCACCACATAGAGAAAGACCAAAGCCAGAGCTGGGACAATCAGACCAAGCACCAGAAAGACAGACATGAGTCAGAGACACATGAGACAGAAAAACACAGACTGAGCAACAGAAAGACACACAGCAATTGACCAGAGACCAAAGGACAAAGAAAGACGGGACAAAAATGTGGGCTAAGAGACAAAGAGGAGATAGAAACACAGAGAGTGCAGAAAGAGAGAAACGTGATCTAGACACTAAACGGAGATTGAGACATGGAGACAGAGACATCAGGAGACAGGCAGATGGAGATGAGAACAGACTGGGCACAGAGAGACAGAAAGCAAAGCACAGGCTGAGAAACAGTGAAATAGTCTTAGGGACTTGAGGGAGAGGGGGCAGGGAGGATGGACAGGAATGGGAGAACCCTCACCTGTTCCCAGTCCAGCTCCTGATCACTCGCTCTAGTCACTCTTGCCTCCGCAGTCTTCACTGCCTCATCTGGGCTCTGGGAGAGGTAACAGGGATGGCAGCCTGGGATGGTCGGAGGGGGCGGGGCTAGGGCGGGCCAGGGAACAGCAGTGGGGAGCTGGGGTAGAGCCAGGGCAGAGCAGGAGTGCAGTCGTGTGAATATCACAGTCACTCAAGGTCAGATGGGAGAGCAGTTCTGGACACCCCACCAAGTGCACACAGTCTCTGTCGCTGTCCTATCCACAACCCCGTAGTTACAGAGCACTCTGTCCCATCTGGCCACTCACACCCAGAGCTTCAATCACTCATTCATTCACACAGTATCACACACAAGCCCATACGCTGAGCCACACAGGGGCACAACCACAGAATTGAACACACTGTTGCTCACAGAGTCACACATTCAATTACAGTTGTACAATTCCACAATCACATCCAAAAGCCACAGTCTCTTACCCACAGTTTGACAGTCATGCACAGTGACACACAGCCACATATCTTGTGCCGTGGGCTTCTACACCAACACAATCACAGTTTCCCATAGGCCTTATAACATGACCAATCACACACACATTTACACAATCCCCAGATTATATCACAAACACTGATTCCCCTGCTAGTCTGTTGTGCCCTGAGGAGGACAGAGCCAGGACATCTCAAACACCACTGGTCTGGGATTAAAAGTTAGGAGCAGGGCAGCAACTGTGGCTTAAGGAGTAGGGCACTGGCCCCATATACCAGGGGTGGGTGGTGGGTTCAAGCCCGGTTCTAGCCAAAACTGCAAAAAAAAAAAAAAAAGTTAGGAGCAGTTTATATATAGGTAGGGTCTGGGGTCCTGTGAACACCTCACTGTGGTGTTTGGTCCAGAGCATAGGCTTAAGAAATAGTTGTACATGAAATACAGATACACAGTTATGTGGTTATTCATGCAGTCACACAATCTTCTTCCATGAACAAGCTTAAAGTTACACACAATGTTATATGACCATACTCATGAACCTTCTCACACCCTCACTTCACGCAATCACACAGAGTCCACAAGCACATCCCAATAACACACACTCCCCAACTGTCACTGAGACATACTCTGTCGCCCTCACTCACACAGTCACACTAAATGAGTGATCATACCATAATCCTGCCCCACTCAAAAGTCACATACACTCATATGCATGTCACACAGGTAATACCATCTCTCACTATCACACGCAGTCACACAGACACACACGGGGGAACACGCTATCATCCCACAGTCACACACTAAACTATAGCCTTGAATGGTCTCATGGTCACTCTGAATCACACCGATGAGTACAATCTCCACTTCCAGGATCTTCCTCTGCCACAGAACATCTGTCTGTGACAAGGAAGTCTTAGGACCCAGTCTCAGGTCCCAGCACCCTCATCTCCCTGCAACACAAACCACTGATTCATGAACATTAATCATACTATTAACATTCACGAGCACACACTCCCCTGGGACTGTAAGAGAGCAGGACAGAGGTCAGTCTGCCCATTCTGCAGAGGAAAAATCAAGGCCCAGAGGCCCCAGGAAGGGCAGGGAATTAAGTGGTGGCGTGAGTTCTGGACCAGAGCTGGAAAGAGACGACAAGTCTGGGGGAGACCAGGGTCCCAGCTTCCTGGCCTCTGGCTGTCCTCCTTGCTCTCTGCCCCACATTCCTGGCGCCCTCTGGGTCCTGGGAAAGACTCCATTCAAGGAGTGGAGAGGGAAAAGGGTCTGAGATTGCTGGACACCTCTGGGAGAAGCTGGGTTGGGAGGGAGTCTCTCCTTGACTAGAGACAGCCTGGGGGTCATTCCCCTGAGGAAGGGAGGGAGGATGAGGGGAGAGGCTGGAAAGCAGGAAGGGAGAAGCAGTGGAGAAGAGATAGTGTGAGACAGGAAAAGAAACCAAGGACCAAGAAGGACTGAGTGGAGTGTGGGAGACCAACAGAGAAAGACAGGAAGAGAGAGAAGAGAGTGACGGAAGAGGAGAGAGAAACAGACCTGGAGAGAAAGAGAGAAAGAAATAGAGAGAAATACACAGAGAGACAAAGAGATATACAGACAAAGGGGAAGAAGGGGGCAGGGGAGGGGAGAGATAATACATACAAACTGAGAGATGGTCATGGGGGAGGAAGGAAGGAGGAGCCTGAAAGGCCTGTGAGGAGAGAACCCCTCCCTCACACCTCCTCTAGGGAGACACAGTGGGTGGACAGAGGACTGGAGAGAGGAGAGGCAGGGGCAGGTAGATGCCTGGATCCCTGCCTGGCCTCCAATGAGCCCCAGCCCTGTTGGAGTCCTCTGCAGTCTTCCAAGGTCTAGAACAGGGCAACTGGGCCACGAGGGTGGCCACACAAGCCCTCTCCAGCTGCCATGATCAGAGCTTCTGGAAACTTCAGACAGAGAAGCATCCTGCCCCCTCCTCTGATACCCAGCCCCTCCCAGGCAGCCTTGTGCCATGCTCCAACCTTACCCCAGGGGACCCAAAAGAGACAAGCCTCATTCCCAGCCTTGCAACACTCTGCAGCGGATCTCCATTTCCCTGCTCTGTGCCTGGTTCTAAATTTAGCAAGCTCTCTCCCCCCACCCCTCTTCTGCCTCTGAAAGTCTCTCTTTTCCTCTCTTTCCCTCTCTGTTGTGTGTCTATCTCTCTCTATCCTACCTTCTCTCTCTCTCTGATGCAAATCTCTCCTTTCTCCTTTTCTCTAAGCCTACACTCAGTTTGTCTCTGTCTTTCTGTCCTGTCTGCTAGGAAGTCTTTTCTCTTCTCTTTTCTCCTTATTGCTTTATGACTCTTTGCTCATTTCTGTTGATCTCTCTCTTCCTGTGGATCAGTCTCTTTTTGCTTATCATTAAACTTTATCCTTTTTCTTTTACCATCTTCTTTCTGAGAGTTTGCCTGTCTTGTCTGTGGGTGTCTACTTGTCTGCTTCTCTTTAACCACTGTCCTCTGTTCCAAGTTTCCTGACTCTTGTCTCCCGCTGCCCCCCATCCTAGCAATGACTATCCTGTACCCTCCCAGGGTGCCATGGTTGGGAGGAAGCTGCAAGGCCTGTGTCTCCCCTCATGGGGCTGCTTGGCCAAGCAGAGCCTGTGCCTGCAGGGTGTCAGCAGATGGTGCAGGAGAAATGAGGCAGAGAGAGATGGGGAGCAGGGACACCCTATGGGGATTGAGGCCAGGAACAGGAGACCCCCTGAGGTTTAGAGCTGTGGAGAAATGAGGCCTGAAAGACCAGAGAGGAAGATACATGCATAAAGACAAAAAGAGACGGAAATAGAGAGAGTGAGAAGGATGGCAACAGAGAGACAGAGACCTGATGAGAGACAGTGGTGCAGGCAAACATGCATGTGCACACACATACACACACACACACAGATGCACAGATAGGATCCAGAGAGACAGGAACACAGAGACAGAGACTTATCCCCAGAGATAGGGGCCTGGAGAGACAAACACAAAGATATGGAGATCCATAGCCGGGCATTGTGGTGGGCGCCTGTAGTCCCAGCTACTCAGGGGGCTGAGGCAAGAGAATCGCCTAAGCCCAGGAGTTGGAGGTTGCTGTGAGCTGTGATGTCACAGCACTCCACCAAGGGCAATAAAGTGAGACTCTGTTTCTAAAAAAAAAAAAAAGATATGGAGATCCAAAGAGAGACACAGCCAGGTGTAGTGGTTCATGCCTGTAATCTTAGCACTCTGGAAGGCCAAGGAGGGTGGCTTGATTGAGCTCAAGAGTTTGAGGCCAGCCTGAGTAAGAGCGAGACCCATCTCTACACAAGATAGAAAAACTAGCTGGGCCTTGTAGTGGGTGTCTATAGTCCCAGCTACTTTGGAGGCTGAGGCAAAAGGATTGCTCAAGTCCAAGAATTTGAGGTTGCTGTGAGCTATGGTGTCACAACACTTTACCTAGGCCACAGAGTGAAACTCTGTCTCAAAAAAAAAAAAAAAAGACAGAGACATAGAAAGACATAGAGAGGCTCGGCCGTAGCACAGTGGTTCCAGTGCCCGCCACATACACCAAAGGTGGGGGGTTTGAACCCGGCCTGGGCCAGCTAACCAACAATGGTTAAAAAATAAAAAATAGCCAGGCATTGTGGCAGGCACCTGTAGTCCCAGCTACTTGGGAGGCTGAGGCAAGAGAATCACTTCAGCCCAAGAGTTTGAGGTTGCTGTGAGCTGTGACACTACGGCACTCTACCTAGGGCGACACAGTGAGACTGTCTCAAAAAAAAAAAGGAAGAAAGACATAGAGAATGAGAAAGAGACCCAGAGAAATAATACCCAAGAAATAAAGGCCCAGAGATTGGTACCTAGGGTATCCAGAGAAAGAGACAGAGACAGAAAGACGGGGAAAGGGATTTGGAGTTGAGAGAGATAAGGACACAGGGGCAAACTAACTCAGTCAGACAGAGATGAGGCAGAGACACACACTAGCTCCCCAGGCCTCCTTCTGGCCTGGGTTGCTGGGTGGGGGGGCGGCTTGTCTCCATAGCGACCTCCCCAGATCCTGAGGGCAAATATTGTCCTGGCCAGAAGCTGGGCTGTGTTGACATAATCTCGTGCTGGGTGGGGTGGGGGCTCCAGGGGCCCAGAGGCCAGGATGGGAGGCGGGAGAGCAGAGGAGCTGTCAGCTGGAGCCCCACAGAGAGCTCCAGCCTCCCCTACCTCCAGTCCTGGAGCAAACTTCCCACCCTGGGAGGATCTGCGGAGACTGGAACCTGTAGGAGTCCCTGGCTGCCCTCTGGTGGTGGCAGGTGACCTCTGTTGCCCTTTCCAAGCCCCCAGGAGAGCAGACTGGCCTAGGCATTTTCCTCCAGGCTTCTAGAATTTGGTCCCACCCCCACCCCCAACACCCAATAGGGCAGCCAGGCAGCCAGGCAGCCAGATGGGTCATGCTAGTGCACAAACCTATCCTGCCCCTCCCCTGCTCAGAAGCTGCCCAGGCTACCCAGTGCCCTCAGAAGAAAGCTCAGCTCTCCTCCATGGCTTTGTGGAGATCTCCAGCTTTATCTTCACGACTTAGTAATTCTTCAAGTCTTCCCAGCACCTACCCACCCACTTTGTTCTAGCAGTTTTCTCTGTCTGAATGCCCCTCCCTCCCAATTTTTGTCAAGTCTTCCAAGTCCATCTCAAAGTTACTTTATTCATTCACACAATAAACAGTTCTTAGTTTTTTCCTCTATTGGACTATGAGCCCTGTGAGGGCAGGTCTGGGGTTGTCCCAGTCACTGCTGTGTCCCCAATAATTCCCAGAACTGGTTCAGCAGAGATTGGGATTCAGTTCATTGTATTGAGTATTTGTTATATAGCAGGCTACAAGCTTGGGAGCTTGACAGTGCTGGAAACCCTGGTGACTGGGACAAAAAGAGACTGAGGGAAAAACAGAGTAAGAGATAACTATCAGTAATAATAGTGATAATAATAATGGTGCCAGATATTGGGCATTTCACATGTGTATATCTCACTTATTCTTCCTAATAGACCTGTAGCAGAGATATTAACCCCATTTTTCAGATGAGAAAACTGAGGCTCAGAGAGGGCAGGAAAGTAACTTGCTCAAGGTAGCATAGCTCAGAAATGCTGAAGCAAGGACCTAGGATACCCAACTTTGAAATCAGTTTTGGCTGGGCATGATAACTCATGTCTGTAATCTGAGGTAGGTGGATCACCTGAGCTCATGGGTTTGAGACCAGCCTGAGCAAGAGTGGGATCCTGTCTCTACTAAAAATAGAAAAATTAGTCAGGCATTGTGGCTCATGCCTATAGTCCCAGCTACTTGGGAGGCTGAGGCAAGAGGATTGCTTGAGCCCAAGAGTTTGAGGTTGCTGTGAGCTAGGACTCCACAGTACTCTATGCAGGGTGACAGAGTAAGACTCTCTCAAAAAAAAAAAAAGATTAGAAAAAAAAATAGGGCAGTGCTTGTAGCTCAGTGGGTAGGGCGCCAGCCGCATGCACCAGGGTTGGTGGGTTTGAACACAGCCCAGGCCTGCTAAAACAAACAAACAAACAAACAAAAAATAGCCAGGCATTATGATGGGTGTCTGTAGTCCCAGCTACTCAGTAGGTTGAGGCTAGAGAATCAGTTGAGCCCAAGAGTTTGAGGTTGCTGTGAGCTGTGATGCCATAGCACTCTACTGAAGGCAACACAGTGTGTCTCTGTCTCAATTAAAAAATAAATAACTAAAGGGCAGTGCCTGCAGCTCAAGGAGTAGGGCGCTGGCCCCATATGCTGAGGGTGGCGTGTTCAAACCCAGCTCCAGTCAAAAATTGCAAAATAAATAAATAAAAAGAGGGGCGGCCCTGTGGCTCAGTGAGTAGGGCACCAGCCCCATATACCAAGGGTGGCAGGTTCAAACTCGGCCTTGGCCAAAGTGCAATAAAAATATAGCCGGGCGTTGTGGCAGACGCTTGTAGTCCCAGCTACTTGGGAGGCTGAGGCAAGAGAATCACCCAAGCCCAAGAGCTGGAGGTTGCTGTGAGCTGTGACACTACAGCACTCTACCGAGGGTGGCGAAGTGAGATTCTATCTCTAAAAAAAAGAAAAAAAAGAAAGAAAGAAATTCAGTTTTCAGACAGAGACATGAAGAAAGAGACAGGAATGAGAGAGAAAAGCCTTAGGGAGAAGGAAAGCTGGAGGCAGAGAAAAAAGACAAGGAGAAACTGGGAGCTCTGCCTTGTCCTTGCCCCTACCCCTTTCCTCTACAGAACCACCTCCTCTTCACTGCTGTCTTTCAGGCCCTTGACATCTCCTGGGAAAGCACTTGTAATCAAATTAGCTCCATTAACGGTACCCAAAAGCCACTGTGCTGAACACTTTACAAGCATGAGCTCAACAAACCTGCTCTTTTCCCCTGTGAAGTAGATAACTCTCATTTTGCAAATGAGGAAAAGCCAAGCCACTGGCCCAACGTCACTTGGCTCACATGGATCCTGACTGTATCTAGTCCCCATACTGAGTCTGGGAGCCTTTCAAGGGCAAGGGCTGGGTCTGACTCATCCCCCACCTTCCATGTAGTTCTTTTATCCATATCCTGGCTCTACTCCCCTCCCTTACCTCATGGAGCCCTCCAGAACCTAAAGTCCCCTGGGATCCCACAGTCCTCTGGGGACATCCCAGGAACAGCCTTTAACACTTTGTAGCCTGCTTCAGAAGCATGAATGGAGGAGTCTGACATCCCTTCTCCTGGAATCTGAGCTCATAGGGATTGTGGGGTGGGAGAAGCAGGAGTTTGGGAGGCAGAAAACCCCAGTTCCTGCTTTGCTTCTATTAGTAACACAATTAGCTGTGATCATAGAATGATAACAGCCCATGGCTATTTTAGTCATCACTTTGAACCCATCACTGATTTTGATGCCCCACATAGTAAGTGTTCACTGGGAAATTCATAGGGGTTGCTATCATTTGTGTGCCCCTATTGTGTGTCCAGCATTATACTAATGTCTGCTTTACAAATGTGGCTGGCCTCCGTGGGGCTCATGGAGGATACAGTGACAAACTATAAAAGTCTTCTTACAGCCTTCAAGGCCCTACAAGATTTGGAGGAAGGCCCATCACCTCACTAACCCCATATATGTCCATTCCCTTCTCCTACCACAGCTTCATCCTCACAACTTTTCCTGTCCCCCCAGAAATATGCCAAACTCAAACCTACTTCAGGACCTTTGCACTAGCTGTTTCCTCTGCCTGTAAAGTTTCCCCACCCCAACTCTAGGCATAATTTCTTCCTTCTTGTCATTCACATTTCAGCTCAAATGCCACTTCCTCAGAGAAAACTTTTCTGGCTTTACCACTTCTAAATTAGACTCACACTCCCATCTTTCTGGATCATATTACCCTGTTTTATCATCTTCATAGTACTTACCAGATCTGAAGTGATATTGTCAGCTCTGTGCCTGTTTCCTCATCTGTAAAACTGGGATGAAAATAAGGATCTGGGCTTGGCGCCTGTAGCTCAGTGGATATGGAGCCAGCCACATACACTGGGGCTGGCAGGTTCGAGTCTGACCTGGTCCTGGTAAACAACAATGAGAACCGCAACAAAAAAAAATAGCCAGGTGGGGAGGTACCCGTGGCTCAGTGGGTAGGGCACTGGCCCCGTATATCAAGGGTGGCAGGTTCAAACCCGGCCCCAGTCAAACTGCAACAGAAAAATAGCCAGGCGTTGTGGTGGGCACCTGTAGTCCCAGCTACTTGGGAGGCTGAGGCAAGAGAACTGCCTAAGCCCAGGAACTGGAGGTTGCTGTGAGCTCTGTGATGCAAGGGCACTCTACTGAGGGTGATAAAGTGAGACTCTGTCTCTACAAAAAAAAAAAAAAAAGCCAGGTGTTGTAGCGGGCACCTGTAGTCCTGGCTACTTGGGAGGCTGAGGCAAGAGGATTGCTGGAACCCAAGAGTTCGAGGTTGCCATGAGCTGTGATGCCACAGCACTCTACCATGGACGACATAGTGAGACTCTGTCTCAAAAAAAAAAAAAAAAGAAAAGAAAAGAAAATAAGGCTTCTGGTGAGGATAACTGAGTGTTTGGTACATAGCAAGTGCTCAATAAATGCTGGCTAGTATTATTTATTTTGTGCACGGTGGTTTACATATTCCATTAAACTGAAAGATCCATGTGAGTAAGTGTCAGGCTGATCCGATCTCTCCTGAAACTTCAGCACCTAGAACAGAGCCTGGCACAGAGTTGGCCCTCAGTAAACATTTTTAAATGAATGAAAAGAGTAGGCATGATTATGAGCCTCCACTTTCCACGTGCGGAAACTGAGCCTCAGGGTCACACAACTAGAAAGTGGTGAAGGCAGGATTCAAGCCCAGGTCAGTCTGGTTTGAAAGCTTCCAATATCTGCCTGTATCCACAGAGGCAAATCTCTTTCCGCTATTAACTTCACCTCTTTTGCCTATAAAACATAACCTGGGGTTATCTCTAGGTGTTGATTCTCAAGCCAGACTTGGGGAAGGCAGTCCAACATTCTTTAAATCCATTGTTAGGCTTTCTACCCGCCCCTTTCCCCCCATAACTTCGGAGCCATCGCTGGCTGACACACCAGCTGGCCCAGGCCTCACAACTGGGACTGTCAAAACCCGGACTGGACAATAAGGTTGTGCGAGACTAGGGCCCTAAGGGCGGAGCTACCAGCCTGGGGACGAAGTCTGGAAGATGGAAGGGAAGGTTAGGGAGGGACTAACAGACTTGTGGGGAGGGGGTCTAAATCCCTAGGGCAGAGCTAATGCTATTAATTAGAAGGTCGGGGCAAGAGCTCTGAGCAAAACGCTTTATTATGAACGTTCCGACCATCAGTGGGGCGGTGCTAATGGTTCTGGGGGCAGGAACAAAACTTTAGCACCCGCAAGATTCTGGGGGTGGGGCCAAGAGTCCTGGGGGTGGGTCTAGATCTAATAAACAAGGGCTACCAGGGCGAGTTTGAGGCTCTAATGTCAAGTCTGATCTTGAGGGGGCGGGTAAGGGAGAATGGCTTTGGAAAAATCCAATGAAAGATTAGGGAGATGATGTTGGGCGTTGAGGAATGTCTTCTTCCACTTCATCTTCCTTCCAGAGCTGGGAGCTGTGCTTCAGGCTGAAAGGCAGAGAAGCCTTGCCCCTTCCAATCCTTCTGCATTTCTATTGGTGGAAGGGCCTGAGCGACAGGCTTTCATTGGTTCAGAACAGGCGGGAGGGAATCTAGAGAGAACACACCCCCGTTGTGGGCGGGATCAGACGGTACCTAGCCGGCGCAGCCAATCCTGGCCCGAGGATTGTGTTGGGGGCCTGGCAAGAGGGTGTCCAAACCCCCCTTTCTGGCCATCCTGGGGGATGACCCCAGTGCCAGGCCCAGCGTCGGCCGCCTGATGCCAGGCGAGCTGAGCTGGGGATGCTGGAACCAAGGGGGTTGCTATGGCAACGGGAGGCAGGGCCTGGGGGGGGGACCGGGCCCGGGCTGGGGCCGCGGGGGCCGGTGGTGGCTGTGGCGGGGCGATGGCGGAGCGCGGCCCGGCCTTCTGCGGCCTCTACGACACGTCCTCGCTGCTGCAGTACTGCAACGGTGAGACCCTTCCTCAGTTCCGACCTTGGCCCCGCCCGGGGATGGACCCATGTCTTCCTGCCCCAACCTCCTTCTTTCAAGTCCCCAAACCCCTCCCTTTCTGAAGATCCCCTTTCCTCCCCCTCAGCAAGATCCTGACCCCAGAGTTAGGTCTCTGATCCCCAAAGCCCAGATCCAAGCGGCCACCCACTTGGATTCTCCCCTGGTCCGGGAGGTGACTAGACAGAGAGAAGGGGGCAGAATCAGAAGGAACCTGAGACTGGAAGGAGGAAAGACTTGGGGGGGTCAACTGGGTCTGAAATTCTGCCCTCTCTTTCCTCTGAATCTTCTGTGACACTCTTCAGTCTTCATAGCAGAAGGACAGACAGATTAGAGGAGGGTGGGATGGGATTTAGTGTTGCGTTGAAAGCAGGGTATGGGATCAGGTAGGACAGCCAGAGGACTTAGTCCCTACTATACCTCCAAATCCTCAGGCCCTGACCCTCACACCCATTAGGACTCATCCCTTCTCCCTAGACAAGTGAGTACGATACTGGAAGGGTCATTTTGAGTGTCAGGCCCAGGGAAGGGGAGCTGGGGGCAGAAGGGGAGACAGGAGGAGAAATGGGAAGTAGGGCCTGGTCTTTCAGCAAAAAGAGTGAGGCCAGGGGAATGGCAAGGAGGGAGAAGAGGGCTGAGTTGTAGGGGTAGGATGGGGGAGGCCAAGGCATCTTAATGCATCTGGCCTCTCAGGGTGGGGACAGAGGGGTCAAGGTGAAATTGCCTCCATTCAACTCCCCCTCCCATTCCCTTGAGAAGAAAGAAACCATCATCCAGTTTGGAGGCTCACTCCCCTGGGCACACACATTGGTGCCAGGGACCACTGGAGTTGGCAAAGGACCCAAATGCTCATTTTGTCTTGCTCTGTCCCTCTAAGAGGCAGGATGATTGGGTGCCTAAGCCTGCTTGAGTACAGGTTCTTCCACTGACAGGCTGTGTCCATGTAAAGTAACTTCACTTCTTTGGGCTTCAATCCTCTTTCTCCTTCTTCCTAAAATGGATGATACTATCACAACTACTAGAATTGCCAAAAGCATTAGATACCATAAAAATGGTTTATTCTGGATTTATTGAGCACTTACCATGAGACTGGAGATGTGCTGTTTTTCATGAGCAGTGCCTGGCACGTGTAAACTCACAACAACAGCTACCATTTTGTTGTTGTTAGTATTATTAATGATAGGTAGGAGGAAGCTTAGCACAATGAGGTTACCACTTACTGGCTGTGTGACCTTTTATGTGTTTCTGCACTCTCCCTCCAACCTCGGTCCTTGCAAAACGTGATGTCAGCAGGACCCGGAGATGAGATTCCTCCTGTTAGGTGTTCCACGTCCTGACAGCTCTCTCCCTCTGACCTCGGAGGCTACCACCTCCACTGCAGGTCCAAGCACCGGACTTGGGAGGCGCTGGGGGGGGGAGGGGAGGGCCAGCAAGACTCGGCAGGTGATTGGGCCACGGAGTGGGGGGGGAGGGTCGGGGGAGGAAGGGAGGGACCCGTGGCTGCACTGCAGAGCCCAGCGGGCAGGCTGGGCGGCCCATGGACGCCGGATGGCAGGTTCGACCTCCACGCCTCGTCCCTGTTTACCGAACCATCTTTACTTCCACCGGTCTGGGAGCCAGGGCCTCCTTGACTGTGGCCAGAAATGAGTCTGGGTATGAGTGTTCTTGGGGGAAGAGAGGAGGGGGGCCACCTCAGTCCTCCGCCCACCCCTACTTCGGGAAAATGGGAGGGGCGAGGGGCACTAGGGGAGTGATTTTAACTGCACCCATGAGCTGGAAGAAAGGGGGAGACCCAAACATGAGACGTGGGGGCACAGAAGTGAAATAAAGAAGCAAAACAGAAGAAAGGAACTCCTGATGGGGAAGAGTTTGGGTGGCATCCCCGCCCGTTTCTCTCCTTAGGGTCTCCTGGGTCTGCGGTGCTCTGCCTCTGCCTGCAACCCCCCAAGTCTACCGCCAGGGGTCGCAGAAGCTCTTTCCTTGCAGTTGGCCCTAGGGTAGAACTCCTGGGTGAGGAGCGGGTGGAAAGGGAAGTCAGCATGACCTTTTGGCTTGGAAAGTCTTAGAAACTGTGAGGGAACGTTAGAAACCACGATAGAATATTCGTCGGAAGATGTTTGGGCTAATTCTAGAACGTTAGTGTCATTAGGAGTAGTTTGGTGTCATCTCTAAAATGCTGGCGTCACTCATAGATGTTCATCATCTTAGTTAGAATCTTGAAACCAGAGAAGTTTCTTGATTCCAACAATTATAGAAGGTGAGAGGAAGGGACTTCCCCAAGGTCACACGACCAGGGCGCTGCAGCATAGAGAGGACTGTGGGGAAGGGCTGGAGAGCGGTGGGGATTTCCTTCCCCCTTCGGAGCCATCATCTGTGGCCCGTCTCCACGCATCCCAGCCCCAGGTAGCGGGAGAGGAAGGAGGCGTAACTGGCCTTTGCTCAGACCCGGGAAGGACCGAGGGACACTGGGTGCGTTGGAGCTCCTGGATGGTCCCTGCAGCCTGTGTTCCTCCGCCTTCCAGATGATAATTTGTCGGCCACGAGCGGCATGGAGGTGGATGACCGCGTGTCGGCGCTGGAGCAGAGGCTGCAGTTGCAGGAAGACGAACTGGCGGTCCTAAAGGCGGCGCTGGCAGATGCACTGCGACGCCTGCGGGCCTGTGAAGAACAGGGAGCAGTTCTGCGAGCGCGAAACACCCCCAAGGGCCGGGCTCCTCCACGCTTAGGCACCACCGCCTCCGGTATCCTTGTTAGACTGGAGGGGTGAAATGGGGTGGGCCCAGGGCCCGGACCTCATGCTCACCCTCTCTGTTCTCTAACTTCATTCAGTGTGTCAACTCTTGAAAGGCCTTCCCACAAGGACGCCCCTCAATGGCTCGGGCCCCCCGCGGCGTGTGGGCGGCTATGCCACTTCTCCATCCTCCCCCAAGAAGGAGGCGACCTCCGGGCGCAGGTAAGAGGTGAAGCTGGGATCCCCCAGCCTCTTCCAAAACCTTGTGGGAGACGGAGGCTATTTGTGTGTAGAAAGAGGGACTCATGTGCCCGGGCTCCCCTAGCGAGGGTTTAGGGAGGATCTGGCTCGCCCACGCACTTCTCCTGCTGGCCTAGAAGGCTCTGGCCCCAGCTGTAGTCCCTTTTTGCAGTGGCCGCCGTTACCTGTCACCAGAACGCCTTGCCTCAGTGCGCCGTGAGGACCCCCGCAGCCGCACCACATCCTCCAGCAGCAACTGCAGCGCCAAAAAGGAAGGGTAAGGATCTGGGCAGGGTTATGCCACAGAGGGTTAAGCCAGGACCCCAGATAGGTAGGAGGATGAATGGGGAATCAGAAATCATGCCCCAGGCCACATAGTCATAATCTAGATTGGGGTCAGCTAATTCTGAATGGGGGGAAAGTGCCTGAAGCTTGGAGGAGGGACACGTCTTGAGGTGATGCGTTCCAAGTGTAAGGCCTGGAAGGGCGGAGCCAATGCTCTGGGGAGTGACCAGAGTTTAAGGAGCTGGACTAGAACTCCGGGAGCGGTGATGGTCTGGGTCTAAGGAGGAAGGTGAGTCAGGGAGGAGCCAGGCTTATGGGCGTGGCTATTAAAGGTGAGAGAGTCCTCTTTGAGTCTCACGTATGGAGTCAGGGTAGAAGCCTCAGAGTTTCTGCAAGAAAAGAGGAAATCTGAGGTAGGGGTGTGGCCAGCCTGTTAGCCTGGGCAGAATCAGAACCTAGAGTTGATGAGGGACGGGTGGTTACAGAGGCTGAGACCAGGTGGGAGAGGGTCAGATTCCAGAAGTCCAGACACAGCCGAGTTTGGGGGCTCTGCCGGGGGAACCCGGCGCGTTTTGAAGGTTGGGCGGGGTCGATGATGGGCGTGGTCAAATCTCAAGAGGTGGAGACAGCTTGAAGGCCTTGAAGAGAATCTGGTACTGAGTCACGCGGAAGTGGACATGGTCAGAATGTTTTGCAGAGCGGAAAGCCCAGAGGAGAGGGTAGCAATTAATTATTAAGAGACTGAGTCAACTTAAGAAGGAGTAGGTGGGTGTGATAAGAATGTTAGGACTGGTAAACTAGGAAGCGGGGGCCCTACCGAAGATCTGAACCGAATCAAAACCCAGGACTGGAGTTGCCTGCAGTGGTCGTGGTCAGAGCTTGGAGACCAGGCTAAGGTCACACCACACTCAAAAGCTGTAATCTTAGCACTCTGGGGAGCCGAAGGAGGAGGACCACCTGAAGTCAGGAGTTTGAGACTACCCTGAGAAAGAGCAAGACCCCATCTCTACAAAAAAGTTAAAAAAGGAAAAGTTTGCTAGGCCCAATGGTGCCTGTCTTCAGTCCCAGCTACTCCAGAGTCAAGCCTGAGCATGGGTTGGGCCCAGAAGTTCGAGATTGCAGTGAGCTCTGATTGATGCACCACAATCAGGCTGACAGAGTGAGACTCTTGTCTCAAAAGAAGAAAGAAAAAAGGCACACATTCAACTCTCCTTAAATAATAGCCAACACGTAAACAGTGTCATGTGTCAGGTACAACTCTAAGTACTTCACATGAATGAACCAATTTCACCCTCACAATTACCCTCGAAAGTGTCCCACACACACACAAAAAGAAGAAGCTACTTGGGAGGCTGAGGCAAGAAAATCACTTAAGCCCAAGAGTTTGATGTTGCTGTGAGCTGTGATACCACATCACTCTACCCAGGGCGATAACTTGAGACTCTGTCTCAAAAAAAAAAAAAAAGAAAGAAAGAAAGAAAGAAGAAAACCGCAAAAAAAAAAAAAAAACAGGGCAGAAGTTGGGCTTGCCTATACAGCTGGGAAGTGGCAGAATTGGGCTTTGAACTCAGGCAGGCGCGCTCCCGAATGAGTCCAAGTTCTCAACCCCCGTCCCCACTCCCCAAAAGAGCCTGATATCAGGACTCCACAGGCCGGGAGGTGAGACTTGGTGGGACCCACCGGCTCCACGAGTCAGCTGCGGAGGGCGAGGCAGGGCGCGGCGGCGCGGGCACCTCCCAGGGCCGGAAGCTGCAGAGCTGGCCCTGGCTCCACCCCCAATCCCGGAGCTCCGCCAGCCGCCGCCATGAGTAGCTTTGGAGCAGGGTGAGACCCTTTCACAGACCCTCTGCTCCTCTCGTTCTCCCATTTCCTGAGACCCAGACCGGGGAGCCTTACGCCTTTTCGCCGGGAGAAGAAATGTGGAGACACGCCCCTTCCCTAAACTTTCACTGCTTCTCCTGCTGCTTGAAGTTTGGGGCGCTGGGGAACTGCCGGGTGGGGAGAGTTGGGGAACACCGTGTTGATTAGGAAGATGGGGTCCTTGGTGACTCCTCTGTTCCAGGATCGCGTCCCTGCCACTTCGTGCTGTGTGATCTTTGGCGATCACTGCCTCTCTGGGCCTGTGTCTTAGGCTCTGCAAGATCAACCGAGCAAAGCACACGGCCTGCAGAGAGGCAGCGCTCTGCTCCTTACTCAGCCCTGCTGCCATTCATCAGAGACCTCCTGGGAGTGCTGGAGTGGGGGAGTGGTTTCTCCCATTTTCTCACCTGCCTACTAAAACTTTTTTATTTTTCTGTATCCATTCCTGACAGCAAAACCAAAGAAGTTATCTTCAGCATAGGTGAGTGGGGAGAGGAGGAAGGACTTGGTTGAGGCTTGGGGTGATAAGCCAGAGCTGGAGGGCATCAGACTTGGCTAGTGGACCTTTGTGTCTCTGGCCTCAGTTTCTCCACTTACTTTTCAAAATTTTAAAATTTTTATTTTTTAATGAAGTCTAGGCTGGGTGCCAAGGCTCAGGAGTTCAAGATCAGCCTGAGGAAGTGGGAGATCCTATCTCTAGTAAACACAGAAATCTTAGCTAGGCATGGTACATCTATAGATCCAGCTACCTGGGAGGCCAAGGCAGGAGGATTGCTTGAGCCCAGGAGTTTGAGGTTGCAGTGAGCTCTGAGGACGCCACTGCACTATAGCCCAGGGCATAGAGAGACACTATCTCAAAAAGATAAAAAAAGAAAAAAAAATGGCCAGGCACAGTGGCTCACACCTGTAATCCTAGCACTCTGGGAGGCTGCGGCTGGTGGATTGCTTGAGCTCAGGAGTTCAAGACCAGCCTGAGCAAAAGTGAGACCACTGTCTCTACTAAAAACAGAAGAATTAGCTGGGTGTGGTGGTACACTCCTGTAGTGCCAGCTAATTGGGAGGCTGAGGCAAGAGGATCCCTTGAACCCAGGAGTTCGAAGTTGCTGTGAGCTATGATGTCATAGCACTCTAGCCTGGGGCAATAGAATGAGATTCTACCTAAAAAAAAAAAAAAATTAAATAAATAAAAAAATGAAGCCTGAAGAGTAGAGGGAATAGGGATGGGGGCTGATGTCAGTGCCTAACCTCTGGGGGTGTCCTGGCAGAGGAGGGATCCGTGAAAATGTTCCTGAGGGGCCGCCCTGTGCCTATGCTGATCCCAGACGAGCTGGCACCCACCTACAGCTTGGACACACGCTCAGAGCTGCCTTCCTGCCGGCTCAAGCTGGACTGGGTGTATCCTTTTGCTTGAATTTCTCCTTCTGCCCCCCTGTCCCCTCAGGTGTAGGACTGCAGCAGGAGGAAGGAACTTCACACTGAGGGTGGCACTTCCTAGGCCTCTAACTGAAGGGTCAGGAAACTCCTGGCTTAGGAGGGAGTATGGAAAGTGGGTTAGCTCAAATGACCTTCGATGGTTCACTAATCAAACGTGTACTGAATGCCTCCCATATGTCAGATTCTCCTCTGCTTGTGAGCTGTGTTCATGGAGTTCGCCTTCTCAAGTGGAGGTTACTTGAGAACACAAGAGCCAGAGATTAAATAAATAAGATAATTGGCTCGGCACCTGTGGCTCAGTCTGCTAAGGTGCCAGCCATGTGGGTT
>CAUYQV010051738.1:0-16808 GCA_963574575.1 Galagoides demidoff | reverse complement strand
AACCGAAATTTTATTCTTTCATTTTAGGAAACTGTACTATTCTGTGCTTTCTAATATGGAATAAGGTATCCAACCCCCTAAATTAGCATTTTAAAGGAATTCTACTTTGGGTGTATAATGTATACAAATAATTTGTAGATTGCTTTTAAAAGCCCCCTAACAAGTATTGATAACCATTTATAAAGTGGAATATTAATTATGGCACTGGAAACATTGCAGAATTCCTGAAATTAAAGTTTGATATCTGAAATACTGTGATGTCTAAGTGTTTTGTTTTTCAGTAATAAAATTTTGAGCTTTTGTTTTAAGTCACTTTTATTTTTCATGTCAGGAAATGTTGCGAAGGGAAATTATTCCTTCAAACTGCAGTGTCCTGATAGACCTCTTGCCATAAGCAGCTGTGCTTTCTGAAAGAAAAAGTAACGGTCAGCATACATCTGCAATAATCCATTACCTGTCTTTGTGCTCCATAGGTGCAACTCAGAACTTCAGTGTTTCGTTGTTACACAAAAACCCTATTTAACCATTCTGATGAGATCATAAAAATGAGATTCTGGGAATTTATATGAAACAAATAAAATTCGTTTTCATTGTCTTAGTCGTCTTGTTTGTCTTCATCTTCTCCCTTTCTCTTCTTCCTCCCCTCCCTCCCTCTCCTCCTCCTTCTCCTCTTCCTCTTCCTTTTGCGACAGAGTCTCACTTTTGTCACCCCCAGTAGAGTGCTGTGGAGTCATAGCTCACAGCAACCTCAGACTCCTGGGCTCAAGCAATTCTCTTGCCTCAGCCTCTCGAGTACCTGGGACTACAGGCACCTGCCTCAACACCCGGCTATTTTTAGAGGTGGGGTCTCACTCTACTCAGGCTGGTCTTAAACCTGTGAGCTCAGGTGCTCCACTCATCTCGGCCTCCCAGAGTGCTAGGATTACAGGCGTGAGTCACCACACTACACCTCTTTTTGGTGTGTGTGTGTATGAGACAGAGTCTTGCTTTGTTAACCAGGGCAAGAGTGCCATGTCCTCATAGTCCTGGGTTTAAGTGATCACCCTGCCTCAGCCTCCTGAGTAGCAGGGACTATCAGCTTGTGCCAGAATGTCCGGCCAGATTTTGAGCATTCATATTTCTCAAGTGAAGCCAAACTATATACCATGTGGACCTAATAGTCTTTTATGTAATTGACATAGATCCTGTTTACTTAGTATATTAAGTTCATCAAATTGAATTTCTTAAAAAGATTAAAAATTGCAGAATTTTGTTTGTTTTGTTCCTGAGACAGTTTCACTTTGTCACCCTCAGTAAACTGCTGTGGCATCATAGCTCACAGCAACCTGTCTCCTGGGCTTAAGCAGTGTTCTTTCCTCAGCCTCCTGAACAGCTGGGACTCTAGGCACCTGCCACTATACCCGGCTATTTTTAGAGATGGGGTCTCCCTCTTGCTCCTGCTGGTCTGAACTCTGGAGCTCAAGCAGTCTACCTGCCTTGGCCTCCCAAAGTGCTAGGATTATAAGCATGAGCTACAGTGCCCAGCCAGATTAAAATTTGTTAATAATTTGTATCTTATATAATAATGTGATCTTTTAAAAATACAGCCTGACATGTATTTTATTTCAAGGCAAGGTGTACTCTAATTTAGAATTTGGCAAGCAATTCTTCTCCTTCATTTTTACATCTCAATTATTCTCTTTTTGTTTTAGAATAATTTCTTACCAAACGCTACCAAGAAATATGCCGAGCCACAGAGCACAGGTTGTGGCCCGCTACCCTGAAGGTTATAGAACTCTCCCACGAAACAGCAAGACCAGGCCTGAAAGCATCTGCAGCGTAACCCCTTCCGCTCACGACAAGATCGTGGGCCCCGGAGCAGAAGAGAAGCGGAGGTCGATGAGGGATGACACGATGTGGCAGCTCTACGAATGGCAGCAGCGACAGTTCTACAATAAGCAGAGCACCCTTCCTCGACACAGCAGTCTGAGCAGCCCTAAAACCATGGTCAATATTTCTGACCAGACAATGCACTCTATTCCCACATCACCTTCCCATGGGTCCATAGCTGCTTATCAAGGATATTCTCCTCAACGAACGTATCGATCAGAAGTGTCCTCGCCAATCCAGAGAGGAGATGTTACCATAGACCGCAGGCACAGGGCCCATCACCCTAAGGTACCGTGGCTCCTCGTTTTGTGTTACCTTACTAATACCTGCTGTGTTTTCTTTTTAATATGCTGTTCTTCTAAATGTGAGAGATCAGAGAATAGGGAGAAGGTAAGCCCGGCAGTGCTTTTTGGTCTTAAAAAATAAAGAAAAACATTCTACAGTGTTGAAATCCCTTGCATTTAAGAAAAAACGAACCTGACCTTGCAAGGCTTCCTCTCTCAGAAGCACAGAAACCATTCTTTTGAGCAGGTGCATCATGCGTTCGTCTCTGCTTGATAGCCAGTCTCATTCTCATCAGTTCTCCATGTAAGTTAAGAACACATGCATTTTTATTGGCTTTTTACACACTTGCAGATTCTACACCTGCTCTCTTCTGGCATACCTGCCGTTTGTATCAAGCTTATCTTGTTCTTCACCAGTATACAGCTATTAACCAGCTGAATGTGTGACCTATCCACAATACCTTCTTGGATATTCAGTTTAATATTAAAGTCTAATGGTGTTTAATGATGTCATATTTGTGTAGAAAAATTAAGATACAGAGATCATGTTTTAACTTGTACTTTAACTTGGTTTAAGCATTGCTTGGTAAGTTATTTGAGTGAATTCAGAGTGCTTTGTATTGATCAGCTACAGCAAAAATGCCAAAGCAGTTGTTTTGTTCAGCCAGGACACAGCCAGTTCCCTAATATAAATCCTAATGTCATTTTCTTTTTAATACTAAAAGATTTCTTGCTTTATATTATTTTAAAATATACTTTTTCTTCTTATTCTTATGATAGGCTAAACCCTTCAGTTGCATTATCGTGTAAAGCATTTGCTTGCTATTTCCATAAAGTATTTGTTGGAAGTTAATACATCAATCAGGAATTTTCTTTTTAAGAAAGCTGCAGTTTGCCTCACTAAAAAAGACTGCCTTTGACTTCCATTGTAACAAAGTTCATTATTTGTCACTTTGTACATCCAAAGGTTAAATCACGATTGACAAAAACAGTAACAATATACAAGAAAAATCTGATCTAAGACTTGTATGACCTTAAGCATGTGGTTTAAAAGTGACTCTAAATTACATACCCATAGTTATAAGTGTTTTTCGTATACTTGGCCAGAATAGAGCATCTGTTTTAACAGCAAATATGAGATGAATTTATGTTCTCTATCCAGTTCCTAGCCAAGTGAATTTCTACTATGCTATTTCTTCCAAAAAATTTCTCCAACATTGCCAAGTTTTTCTTTTAAACTATCCTGCCATCTTCCGTGATCTAATCAGTAGTTTTCAAAGGGTAATTTATGAACCCCTAGGGGGAGTCCCTATGACCCTTCCAAGAGGTCCATAAAGCTCAAAATTATTTTTATGATAATAAGGCATTGTTTATTGTATTACTATTTGCACTGATACTGCAAAAGCAATGGTGGAATGACGGATTAAACTGCTGACACCTTAGCATAAATCAAGGTAGTGGCTCCAAACAGACTAGTGGTTGTTGAATACCTCACTGCCACACACTTGGAGTAAAAATAGGAACCTGTAACACCTTCAGTTATGAATCCTCTTGTTGAAACAGTAAAAATTTTATTGATTTTTAACTTTTTTTTGAGACAGAGCCTCAAGCTGTTGCCCTGGGTAGAGTGCTCTGGCATCACAGCTCACAGCAACCTCCAACTTCTGGGCTTAAGCGATTCTTTTGCCTTAGCCTCCAAAGTACCTGGGACTATAGGTGGCTGCCAAAACACCCGGCTATTTTTTGGTTGTAATTGTCGTTGTTTGGCAGGCCCTGGCCTAGATTCAAACCTGTCAACTCTGGTGTATGTGGCTGGCGCCTTAGACGCTTGAGCTACAGGCACCCAGCCAATTCTTAAATTTTTATTATAAATCATTTTAATATTACATGTGATAAAATGGAACATGGATAAGGCATTTCTGTAGCATACCAAAGCCCTTCTGGTTGTCTCACAGAAAAACATGTAATTATTTAAGTTGCAAGCTGAACTAGCTCCTTTTTTCAAGGAATGCTATTTTTACTTGAAGGAACAAAGATAACTATCATGATTCAGATGTGATATTTGACAGACACACTTTCCTAAAGTGAAATGCTAGCCTGTCACTTCAAGGAAAACAACTGACAGTATTTGTTGCTGATGACAGCGTTTGACTTTTCAAGCAAAATTTAGAATTTTAGAAATCACATACCTGCCACTTAGGGTTTGACAGCTTTCCAATGCTTAAAGATTAGTAGTGGTGGTTTTTTTTTTTTTTTTTTTGGAGACAGAACTTCAAGCTGTCCCCCTGGGTAGAGTGCTGTGACATCACAGCTCACAGCAACCTCCAACTCCTGGGCTCAAGTGAGTCTCCTGCCTCAGCCTCCCAAGTAGCTGGGACCACAGGCACCCACCACAGCACCTGGCTGTTTTTTAGTTGCAGCCATCAATTGTTGTTTGGCAGCCTGGGCTGGATTCGAACCTTCCACCTTAGGTGTATGTGGCTGGTGGCTTAGCCACTTGAGCCACAGGCACCAAGCTGGTAGTGGTGTTAATAAATGTGATTTTTTTTTAATATTGTATACTGAAATGTGTTAACACTTGGAACATTGCACAGCTCCCTGAACCAGTATTTCCAAATGACCAATGTTTGATGTACAGAATTGTGCATAGGGAAGATTCGCTTAAAGTGCAGGCAGATCAATGGGTATTAATGTAACGAAGTACCAAAAGCTCACTGATACAGTTTAAGATGTCACTTTGCAACTAAACTTCAAGAAAGTACTGCTTTTTTCAACTTTTGCGTAGTATCAAAAATGAGTATCTGTAATTATCAAGAAAAGTTTTTGCTTTCCAATTACGTACACCGAAGGTGGATCTTCTTTACATCCTTCCGCTAAAAGTCACTGCTTACAGAAGCAGACATGAGAATCCAGCCAACCTTTAAAGATTTATTTGTAAAACTGTTACAGTGCTTGTCCCTAGGATGTAAAGGGGTGAGGAGACCAAAGATTTTGAGAAACACTGAATCGGACTGTGGAGAATTACTCTGTTTATCAGCATTTATATTTTAATCTCATAAGAAATTTTAATGCGTGTTCTTTCACAAGCACAAATAGCAATTTTTAAATGCTGTTTCATAATGGGAATTTAAGATGTGTCATCACTGACATTGACAGGAAGCCGCAAACGCTTTGCCACAGAGTCTGATTGTGCCTTTACTTTCCTAGCATGTCTATGTGCCTGAGAGAAGGTCGATGCCAGCTGGCCTGACTTTACAGTCTGTAAGTCCCCAGAGCCTCCAAGGCAAAACGGTGAGTACTATTTTATCACCATATCGTGTTTTGTTTATGTTCCATGCAGGAAGGCACCCATCTGACACAGTTTTTAAGTTTAGGTTTTCAGAGATGTCTCCCAAAGAAGCACCATTTCTGCTCTTGTGGAAGAGATGCCCATCGGAAGATCTTGGAATCATATAGCCATTTCAGCGTCTCAATGGATACCCTTCCCTAAGTGTCTAGATGACTAAATAAAAGATTATAATTTGAAGGTTTATTGTATAACCTAGATGGCTTACTTTACTTTGTTAATTCTGTTATCCTTACAATACAAGTTGGAATAATTTACTAGTGGAACAAATCCAACAAGCCATTGTTTGTAGTCAAACTACAGAACTAGTAAGAACTTTTTCTAATGAATTTTTATATAGATTAACTACTTTGGAGCAAAAAGAAACCAAATTTACAAATCAGCTATAAAAGACTATAAAAATATTTTGGCAAAGCAAGCATTTACCCTTATTGTTTCATTATCATTGTTAAATCCAAATTAGAAACGAGTCACAGCTCGGCACCTGTGGCTCAAGCGGCTAAGGCGCCAGCCACGTACACCCAAGGTGGCGGGTTCGAATCCAGCCTGGGCCCGCTAAACAACAATGACAGCTGCAACCAAAAAATAGCCGGGCGTTGTGGCAGGCACCTGTGGTCCCAGCTACTTGGGAGGCTGAGGCAGGAGAATCGCTTGAGCCCAAGAGTTGGAGGTTGCTGTGAGCTGAAATGCCATGGCACTCTACCCGGGAGGATAGCTTGAGGCTCTGTCTCAAAAAAAGAAAAGAAAAGAAAAAGAAACGAGTCACACTGCCAGGACACTACTATTTTTCGAATTAAAGAGAAAAGATGACCGTTCCTTTCTTGTTTATTTTAATGACATTGTTTTACCAGAGGAACTGGCTTTATTGTAGTAGTCTCAGTGTTTATGAAAATGTGATTTTAGTACTTTTATAGCTGTTTATTAATATTCCATTCCTGCAGTAATTTAAAAAATTGATCTTACATGTTTTGTACAAATTTTTTTCATTTTATTTTATATATATATATATATATATAAGGAAATATTTTTTGGCTTTAAACTGCTACTTACAGTCTGTTTACCAAAGATGGTAGATACTGCTTAATTAAAACTACGAAGTTTTACATATAGGAACTTTTAAACATTAGATCATTAATCTGAAAAAGCAAATGGGCATTAATTATCAAGTAGATGTTACAGACCATGTTACAGAATTTTCACTTCTGTCTTACTCCCTCTAGTGGATGTTCAGGATAAATTTATTTACCACCTCTCCTACATTTGAGGGGGTCAAATGTGCTGCTTTTTATTTCTTCAAAATTTAAATACCTAGTGAACTTATTAGTGCCTTTCATTCTTTTGAAAATCCTTTCATCTTTTTGACTCTGTAAATAGTAAACAAGGGTTTCAAGGTTTTTTCTTTTGCTATTATTCTGGGTTCCTCGGATATCCGAATCCCTTAGCCACTCTACCTTTTCTCTTATAAGACCTCAAGAGTTAGAGATGATGATAAGATGAGGAGGGTCCCAGAATCCTGAGGTCACAAGGTGTGGTTGGCGTCAGAGCAGAAGTGACTGTTCCTTTTCTGTTCTGTAAGCAGTTTTTTCTTTAGGTCACACACACTAAACATTGACCATTTAAGAGACAGAAAAAACTAAAAAACTATTTTCTCACTTCTGCGGATACTGAGTATCATCTGAGGAATCCAGTAGTAGCTGTAGTTTACTTCTCCTGACACTTTTCCTGCCTGAATGCGTTAATTTTTAATGTGATTTGAAATGACAGTTAAAAATAATTTCTGGGCTCGGCACCTGTGGCTCAAGTGGCTAAGGCGCCAGCCACATACACCTAAGGTGGCTGGTTCAAATCCAGCCCGGGCCCGCCAAACAACAATGATGGCTGCAACCAAAAAATGGCCAGGCATTGTGGCGGGTGCCTGTGGTCCCAGCTACTTGGGAGACGGAGGCAGGAGACTGGCTTGAACCCAGGAGTTGGAGATTGCTGTGAGCTGTGATGCCATGGCACTCTACCCAGGGGGATAGCTTGAGGCTCTGTCTCTAAAAAGAATTGTATGGAAAATAAAAAGCAGTTGCAAATGAATAAAACCAAGCAAAACTCTAGTGTAAGGCTACAGTAGAGAGAAAACAGTCTCAGGACTGCCTTGTGGCCTTGAACTTTAGGAGCACTTAAGTGAGGAGAGTCTTTAGCCCACCTACAGTTTTTAATCATAGCAAAGCTCAGAGAAACACCAAGAAATTTTTTGTAGGCTAAAAAACTACCGATGCCCATACTTTACTGCATTTCTAACAAAGAAAAATAGATCAGATTGGCCTATTAAGCCTTTTCATCCGCTTGGCACTTGTAGCTCAAGCGGCTAAGGTGCCAGCCACATACACCAGAGTTGGTGGATTCAAATCTAGCCTAGGCCCCAAACAACAATGACAACTACAACCAAAAAATAGCCGGTATTGTGGCAGATGCCTTGAGTGCCAGCTACTTGGGAGGCAAGAGAATTGTTTAAGTCCAGGAGTTGGTGTTTGCTGTGAGCTGTGATGTAACAGCACTCTCCAGGGCGACAGCTTGAGGCTCTGTCTAAAAAAAAAAAGACGTTTCATCCACAATTGAGAATTTATTTCCCTGCGGGATCATACTAACCAGTTAGGAAAGCGAAGATTCTCCGCTTTTCCTAGAATGTGGAAAAAAGTCTGTGCAGTCATAGAAACTTTCCCTTTTTTTACTTCAAAAATAAAGCTGTTTTTTTGGATCATTAAAAAATGCTATGAAAGCACAACCAGTGATATTTCAAAATACAACTAGGACAAAATTAATAGGTCCCAGATACTGAGTTTAATATTGTAAAGATGTCATGAATTTTAATTCTTCTTATTTATCTGTTAGTCGGTTGGATATACAGGTATCATTCTACTGCTGGAAAATCTTAGGTATAACTTAGAAATGTTAGTAAAATTGTCTATTTGAATAGTCTTTTAATAGCTCTTATACATAAACCTTTATAGTGGGTTTTTGGCATTGTGCTTTTCTATACATGGAAATATTCTTTCGTGAGTTCTGAGAAAATGCCTTAATATACTGTTGCTTTGCTGTGTCTTTTAAAGTAACACTGTTCCTTCTATTTCTCTAGATATCTATGCATTTATGTAGGACCTATCATCATAGTGCCTAGGCACTATGTTTGATGTCAACCATAAGAGGAAACTTGCCAAGAAATCTTGGTTTAATATCTATCACTTAAGACAACAATTAATCTGTTTTCCACTGTTTGGATTCTTAAATTGTACTCCTTCAGCCAGAGGAGCTTACGCTGCTGCTAATAAAGCTGAGACGGCAGCAAGCTGAACTGAGTAGTATCCGGGAGCATACGTTAGCACAGCTCATGCAGCTAAAGCTCGAGGCCCACAGCCCAAAGGTCAGCTATGGAGAGATGTGTCTGTGTCGTGTGCCATCATCACTTATTCTAAGCCACTCATTAATCCGTATGGTCAGCATCATTAGTGTTGAGCATGAGCCCATTCCAGTCATTGCAGCGGCAACATTAGAATCTTCTATTAACCCTTTGAGAATTCAATTTATTGACACGTTTTTGAAAGAAACTTTAGGTAGGATGCATTTCTTATTACCCTTTTATCCACCCACTGACTTTTGGTTGTGAGGAAGGAAGTGGATCCAAATACCAAAATGGCCTTGCTATTCACTGAGTACTACTGAATACAGATGTCCACACCCAGCAAAACAGATACTGAGAAATTCTATAATTTCTGGTAAAGCAGGAAGTTGAAAATTCATTATAGGCTCAGCGCCTGTGGCTCAAGCGGCTAAGGCGCCAGCCACATACACCAGAGCTAGCGGGTTCGAATCCAGCCCGGGCCCCGCCAAACAACAATGACGGCTGCAACCAAAAAATAGCCGGGCGTTGTGGCGGGCGCCTGTGGTCCCAGCTACTTGGGAGGCGGAGGCAGGAGACTCAGTTGAATCTAGGAGTTGGAGGTTGCTGTGAGCTGTGATGCCATGGCACTCTACCCAGGGGGATAGCTTGAGGCTCCGTCTCAAAAAAAAAAAAAAAAAAGAAGAGAAGAGAAAATTCGTTATAGTTTTAGTAATAATGCCTTTTAAATGTCAAAGTTAATCTTTAAATGTCTTTTATTCTTGATGAAAAGAGTGAGTTTGTACAAACATTTCTCAAAGGGTTTCTAGCCTTCTGTGACATGTAGTTAGATGAGAAACATTGAGAGTAGTGGTGCCGTGTTGCTAGCAGAGAAGAGTTCCCATGCAAAGCTTGTAACATTCAGTCTGCTAAAGCCATTTGAAGGGTTTTTCTGCTTAACAGTTCAATGTTTATGTGCATGTCTGCTTAATTTCACAAAACTAAGTACAATTTTATAATACAGCATCCATACCACTTACAGGGGAGCTTGTACACGAAAGTAGTCATGTTCTGTGCTATGATAGGTTATGATAAACTACCTGTATTTCTAATTTCAAAATTGACCTTTTCATGAATTCTACACCTTCTTTCTCTATTTCTTTTTTTTAATTGGTGCCTGCTAGAATGAAATTCTTTCACATCATCTTCAAAGGAACACCATATATTTGGATCATCAGGTGGGATTTGTAGAATTTTCTTTCTTTTAGTACTTGCTAGAACTTTTTACATGCAGTACAGTTTTTCAGGCTGCTCAGACATTTCGTTGGCTTTGAGTTAGTAGCATGACTAACAAGTGGCAGGATAAGAGATCCCTGACCAGGGAATTCAGGAATTTCATAAGAAACAGGGGGAAAGGACAGTTGTAGAAGTAAGGGAGGCTAAAAATGCTCGATTGCCTAAAATCGAGAGCCTAAATTTCCTCAATGAGAGAATTTACATCCCACGGAAACACCTAGTCATTGAGGCTTATCCCAGCTTGGAGTTGACCTAACCACAGGAATAGACTCTGAGCTGTGAAATGTCTTTTGGAAAGACCAGGAAGAGGATAGGAGTGGTGTTCTCTGTGCTCCCAGAGGGGAGTCTAGGGATGGGTGAAACGTGCTGTGGGATGGGTTTAGTTGCCTGTCCTTACTCCCTGTGTGCTGTGTCCTTTCAGTGTTTAGTCTTTGCCAAGATACGGGGAGTTCTGTAGTGCCCTCCATTTCCTGACATTACCTCAAGTTATGGCAGGTGGCAGGCGTGGCTGATTAAAATGAACATTCGAAAGTGAAAGTGGCAATGAACAAGAACTGATCTCCCGTATTTTACTTTTTATAAAGTACTCTATTAATATTTCATTTTAATTTGATGGGAAGTTTTTATGTTACTAAATATAATTTGTTCTGGTGAATGCATTTTTCATATAAATTCAGCTGCAACTGATTCTAGCTTGTTTTAAAATGTTGAAATTTGAAAATCTTATCAAATAATGTGAAATGTGTCCTGGGATCCCTTTGAGCTGCCTGTCCTTACCCCCCATGTGCTGTGTCCTTTCAGTGTTTAGTCTTAACGATCCCACGACATATTTCCATTACTACGGAAGATGTTCTAAGACAAATGTTTATGTATTTTTATTTAACTATTTGAAACAAAATAGTAGTGTACTGCTTTAAATGAGTTACATTTAAAGAGGGGTTTTACATTAGGATAACCCTTTAAAAGGTGTTAAATCATTTTTCTTAATTTTAAAAAGAAATACTTTTGTTAGTATAAAATATATATATATTTTCTTCACAAAATGCTTTCTTCACAATTGTCCCTACTGGAAAGCTTTAATAAGCATTTCATATATCCACATGTAGATCTTCAGTCCAGAGCCCGATGGTATTGAGATGTGACTAAAGTGTATATGATACACTTTGCAAGCAGTCTAACTGCTAACAAAGTGAGGAAATACGTCTTCTCAAATTTTACACTACCAGAAATCTTCTAAGATGCATAGGAAGTAATTTTCTTCGTAATTCCTTTATATTTAAAGCTGAAGGCAGTTCTGAAAAATAGATGTTAACAGAAATTAGGCTTACCAAATAGTAATACAAATATGAATCTGAAATTACCTGTGATCTCTGAAAATAAACCTATGGTTTACTATAATTTATTACTGACCTCTGTGAATCAAAGCTAAGATTACAGAGACATAGAACTTCAGAAAATTTTAGAGATGAACAGGTAAAGGTATCAAAATACCACCTGAGGTGGTTCTTTCTCCCAAACTCCCTTTCCCAGTTCAAGCTGTGTTTACCAGATGACCCAGACCCCAGTCGAGGTTCTTGGTCCCTTCCTTCCTCTCTTGAGCACACACCCCCAAACCTGGGATGGTGTCCTAAGATGGCTGCTAAAAATCGCAGGGTGTTGTTGACTTTCTCTAGTCTCCCAGTATGTCACCAAAGGCTTTCCAGTAATACACATTTTCCTTAATGTTAGATCCTGAAGTAAAGTTATTTGATTTTTAAATTTTGTGATAATAAGAAGAATTACAGAATTGGGTTGAGTGTTACTTTGTGTTGAGTCTATTTTTGATAGGAAAAATTGGGCAACTTTTAGCTGGCAATTAGAAAGAAACTTCGTCCAGAAACTTGCATATGCCTAAATGTCTATATCTTTAAGGTTTCCTAAAGAAAATCTCTCTTTAAATAAATTTAAAGATATTTATGGTTTCAAATAATTGCATTTAACATAAATGAAATTATTTACTTTCAAAGTTCCCTCTGTTTTATATCAGTTTTATGGCTATTAAATGATATAAAAATAGTTCTAGATAATCTTGAATTTTAATGAAATGTTTCATCAGCCAAACATTTCCAGCTTTTAACTTATTACTGCCGGTAACTTAATTTAGATTAACAAGTCTATTGTTTTTGCAGGCATTGTTGGCTGCCTGGCTTTATAAATTGGTTCATCAGTTTTATGTAACCACAAATTAGAAAGTGTATTCTAAAATCTGAAAAAGGAAGAGGCTCTGGTCATACTTTATACCATGCATCATACCAAATGAACATACAGGAATCGATTCTCACTTTCAACACTTATTCTACTTGCCTGAATAAATCATCAGAATGACCTAAGGCCAGCAACAAAAATACTAAGATACTATAGTCATCAAAAAGAAAACTGTAAGCCAGGTGCAGTGACTTACCCACAATCCTAGTACTCTGGGACGCTGAGGCAGGAGTTCAAGACCAGCCTGAACAAGAGCTAGACCCCATCTCTACTGGAAAAAAAAAATTAGCAAGGTGTGGTAGCAGGTGCCTATAGTCCCAGCTACTCAGAAGACAGAGGCAAGAGGATTTCTGAACCCAGGAATTTGAGGTTGCTGTGAGGTAGGCTGAGGCTGTGGCACTCTAGACTGGTGACAGTGCAACTCTTATCTCAAGAAAGAAAAAAAACAAAGAAAAACTGTAATTGATTTGAATTCTATTAATCCCTGTCATTAGTCATAAACAATAGGACCAAAGAGTAGTCTCTGACTTGCTTCAGCTATAAATTTATTTCTGGTAAGACTGGAACATCTGTAACAAAGTGAAAGCGCCTTATCTGGAATTCTGAAGATTTATAGTTTTTAACAGTCCAATAATCTTTGACTTCAATATGGACAAGTTATATAGGAAGTGATTTTAAAATAACAGTATCAGCTCAGCACCCGTAGCTCAGTGATTAGGGCGCTGGCCACATACACTGGGGCTGGTGAGTTCAAACCCAGACTGGGCCTGCTAAACAACAACAACTACAACAACAGAAAAATAGCTGGGCGTTGTGGCAGACACCTGTAGTCCCAGCTACTTGGAAGGCTGAGGGAAGAGAATCGCTTAAGCCCAAGAGTTAGAGGTTGCTGTGAGCTATGATGCCACAGCACTCTACCCAGGGCAACATAGTAAAACTATTTCAAAATAAAAATAACAGTGGGCTGGGGTTGTCCAAAGGCACCACACATACCTGTCTGGAACCTAGATTGGGGACAGCCCAAGGTCTAACCCCTCAACATGTACTAGTAAGGAATGTCTGCAGGGTCCCTTAGAGCAATTATATATTTTATATATATATATATATATATAAAATTATATGGTAGAATTTTCTTCTGGTTTTGTTTCACTATAAAATACACTATTATTGTCTATTTATGCTTTTACAGCCAGATTAGCAAACTGGTCACAGTCTATAAGACTAGTCCAGGTATATTCTATTTTGTGGATTTCAAGATAGTATAGCCTCAAGTAGGACCTTTAAATATGCACTAATCCTAACTCACCAAAAGTAATTCACCAAAATGTTAAACACAAAGGGAAAAGGAGAGGAACCCGATACATGTCCGTTAGGCCTTTCAGAAAGCATGGAGTCATTCCTTTAGCCACATACATGCAAATCTACAAGAAAGGTGATATTGTAGACGTCAAGGGAATGAGTCCTATTCAAAAAGGCATGCCGCCCAGATGTTACCATGGCAAAACTGGAAGTCTCCACTGTTACCCACCATACTGTTGGTGGCGTTATAAACAAACAAGTTAAGGACAAGATTCTTACCAAGAGGAATAATGTTCGTATTGAGCATATTAAGCACTATAAGAACTAAGGTAGGAAAATGATCAGAAAAGGAAGGAAGCCAAAGAGAAAGGTACCTGGAGTCTAGTCCCTATGAATTCATGGCATAATAGGTGTGAAAAATAAAAGGCTACCAGGACCAAAAAAAAAAAATCCTAACTAAATGCTTTATGTACCTCATCCAGGCTCTTTGTAGAAAATGAATAAATACATAATAGTAACTCATTTTATTCTCATTTTGTTTAGTTGTCACCGAATATTAGAGAAACTTTTGGTTATAGTTTAAGAGAAACTTGGCAGCTTAATTCCTAAAACATATCTACAGGATGGATTTAACATTTATTTGCCTTTTCCTTATTTATTCCTCTACCTAAGAGAATATAGAGGGTAAAAATAGGTTGCCCTGGCTGTGTGTACATGCCAGGAAGTTGGAAGTAAATTTTGGGTTATCAGCGGTGACAATGACGTCTCCTCCCACAAAGGATGAAGTGTCCTGTTGCAGTTCTTAGCATCATAGTCACTGATGTTCATTTTATGAGGAAAAAGAGAACCCCTTGAAATATTTTTTTCCCTTCTTGGAACAGAGCAAATGGAGCATGAGACCAAGCATTTTAGATTAGGAATCCTAACAGTTCCACAGAGCCAAGTCGGATAACAGGTTTCCATAGAGGCTTATTGTAGCCAAACCATCTGATTATACTCTGTTTTTAGATATAGGAAGAAAATACTGATTCTTTTGGCTCCTGTATCCTACCAGTTATTAAGTATTTCTAATAGCACCCCTGGTGGTTAGATTCCCAACTCAGGGCATAAAAGGCAGTATTCTACCCCATAGCTTATCTGAAGACCAGCCTAGCAGTATCATATACTGTAGCCTCATTGAGAAAGCCATCTATCTCAAAAAAATGTGCTCAGTTTGCCCACCACAGACCTTAGGAATGTGTATATCTTCAGCACGTTTAACATTGGGAATAGGACTTGAAGTTTCTTAGTCTTGTTAATCATTAGAATTTCCCCCCAGTTTCTAATTCTTGGCTCTGTACCCTGAACCAGAATTGGATATGTTGAGCAAAAGAATGAAATTGGGATCTTAGAAACTAGACCAAGATCAGAGGAGGAAGTAAGGAAGGACTCTCTGGATGAAGAGCTAGCACTCTTTTGTTCAGTCATGTAGGAAATATTAATAGAAATGGGGAAATTAGAACATGATTCCAACAGCTGGCAAAGTGGCTCACACCTATAATCATATAACTTTGGAAGGAGGCAGGAGGATCAAATTGCTAAAGGCCAGGAGTTCAAGACCAGCCTGAACAACATGGTAAGACCCTCTCTGTACAACACATTTAAAAATTAGCCAGGCATGGTAGTGTGCACCTGCTCTGATCACACCACTGCACTTCAGTCTGGGTGACAGAACAAGACTCTGTCTCTGAAAAAAAAGAAAAGCAAAAGCAAGCCCAAGCATAACCTGTGTATTCTTTGTTGTATGAAAACATTTAAGATTTACCCAAGTCAAAACCTAAATTTTTCTGCCATTTTGTGTCAGTATATATTTCTTGAGGATAGAAAAATTCAATGTTTATTTAGAAATCCAGGGGACTGGGGAGAGATTTATCAGCAGTCAGCATGTGCATACGTGCCCTTTATCAGTACTTTTTTTTTTTTTTTTTTTAGACAGGAAGTAGGATTTATTATTGGTAGGTGCAAATGATAGGCAGCACAGGGCCCGCCACTTGTCCAGGGGACTACAATTGGGAATGTATTTGACCCCATGGCCATCTGGGATGAGCACATCTCAACCTCCGTGTCTTCGAATTCATCTGAGTTAAACTTTCTAAAATCTTAGCAAGTTGAGGAGGTGTGAATCTTCTGCTGGCCAGGGAACTTGAACTTGGCCCTGTAAAGGGCCTCAGTCATATGTTCCTTGTTCTGTGGTTTGGTGTGGATGGACATGATGACTTGGCCAATGTGAGCCCTGGCCACAGTGGGCTGGGGTTGTCCAAAGGCACCACACATACCTGTCTGGAGCCTATATTGGGGACAGCCCAAGGTCTAACCCCTGAACATGTATTGGTAAGGAATGTCTACAGGGTCCCTTAGAACAACCTATATAAACAACAGTCTGCATACACTACCAAGGAGGCTGCTGTTTGCCACCATTGTACACCCCCCATGAGGAAAGGAGCATGGTCTGCTTAATTAGCTGCAAGATTTTTTTTTTTTTGAGGTAGATGTTGCTCTTGCACCAAGCTAGAGTACAGTGGTATCATAGCTCATGGCAACTTCAAACTCCTGAGCTCAAGCAATCCTCTTGCCTCTGCCTCCAAAGTAGTTGGGACTATAGGCCTGTGCCATAACCCTTGGCTAATTTTTATGTTTTTAGTAGAGACAGAGTCTCCATAATTCTCAGGCTGATCTCAGACTCCTGAGCTCAGTCCACCTGCCTTGGCTTCCCAGAGTCCTAGGTTATGGGCATGAGCCATTAGACCCGACCAAGTACATTTCTTTTTTTTTAAGAGAGGGTCTCGGCTCGGCGCCTGTGGCTCAAACAGCTAAGGCGCCAGCCACATACACCTAAGGTGGTGGGTTCGGATCCCCAGCCCGGGCCCGCCAAACAACAATGACGGCTGCAACCAAAAAAAATGGCCGGGCATTGTAGCGGGTGCCTGTAGTCCCAGCTACTTGGGAGGCTGAGACAGGAGACTCACTTGAGCCCAGGAGTTGGAGGTTGCTATGAGCTGTGATGCCATGGCACTCTACCCAGGGGGATAGCTTGAAGCTCTGTCTCCAAAAAAAATAAATAAATAAAATC
>CAUYQV010051737.1:0-23941 GCA_963574575.1 Galagoides demidoff | reverse complement strand
GCTGAGGGACCCTGACGCGTCAGCAATAAACTCGCCTCTTGCTTTTGCATCGACCTGAGCGTGGTGACTCTTCTTGGGGGCATCCATCCCTAAGACCCCTGCTTTGGGTCTAACAAACATACAAACATGTTAATTTTATTTTATTTAAAATGCCCACAGCTCCCAAAATGTGCTTTGAGACATCCTAGGGTGTCACAGGGACATCGCAAAATCTTTTAAATTTTCAAGGGAAACAGACAATATCACTCAACACCCTGCAAACGATCAGCTTGAGTTAGTTCACGTTTTCAGTACTATGTTCCTTTATGTTTCTATATTATGGCTGTTTGGAGGAAGGGGTATTTTCCGTATTTACTGTGATGAAAAGTAAGTGCCTTGGTAAAGATCAGCACAGAATGGAAAATGAAGGCTCCAATGTCCGGCCTGGTGCCCATCTAGCTGTGGATGCTTCTGGCCTCTCAAATCACCATTGAGAACAGGAATTGTTTCTTATCTATCTTTTACAACATCTAGTCGAAATGCAATGCCTTGCATACCACAGGTGTTCCCTAAAAATCTGCCACATGGATTGTTGAGCAATGCAACAGAAAGTAGCAGATTACTACAGAGCAACATGTTTACACTGTGTATACAACAGCGATCAAAGCACTTTGGGAAAGTAGAGCCTATTCTAAGGAGTTCGTGGGAGGGATTTATTTTGCCTACGTTGTGTGAAGAAGAAAGATCCATCTTGTCTTTTCTGACCAATCTGAGATGCCATACAGGCCACAGGGTTTCTCGAACTGTTGGAATAATGTGTGCAGAATAGTTTAGTAAGTGAAGGAAAAAAGGCACCACCAACAATCCACTCAAAATTAAGATTAGGGTAAGGAAGGCACACCAAGTTTCCAAATGTCCTGTGTCCCAGGAAAAAGAAAGTGAGTGGTGTGGGGGCCTCTGGAGAGAGGAGTGAGGAATGAAGTGGGGACCCTGGAAGGCGGGGAGGATCTGGCCATGTGCTTGCTGTGACCAGTGTTCCCCAATGTGGGCACAAGGGGATTTCCCTGTACTGGGGGATGTTTTCTCATTGTGATGGCTGTGCACATGTCTCTATGCATTTTAGGGATGTGCCGACCCCCAGACGCACAGTTTCACAGTATTTCCACCAGGAAAGGGGGAACAGGTGAGCTGTGTTGCTGCTCACCTGACACACGCTGCAATGCCTGCAGGCTACATGTTGTAGACAGGTACATCTGAACTCCCAAAGATAATAGGTGAATGTCAGAAACCTGAAAAAAGACTGTTTATCCTGATTCCTCCCAAACTGGCCTTGACTTTTCATAAACTTTGCAGGACCTTGTTATCCAAATTCTTTTATCATGCACTGCCTAATTTTGGCAGAAATGATTTTTGTGTGCTGTTGCATCTGAACAGGAGAATATTTGCTTGGAAATTGTGAGATCAATATTCCATGTCCAGACAAGTACAGGCTAGAGCCCCCCAGATGTAAAGAGAAAGAACTCTCCATAGGTGTGTACAGCAAAGATATCAGGCTTCTGAATATTTAGAATATCTGCTGTGGCACAAATGCACAAATTCAATAGTAAAATTTTTCTTTAATCACAAATTGTACCGTTTTATGTCTGATCTCTCTTTTTGCCAAAGGAAAGACAGAGTTTGCATTTATTAGGAGAATTTTATCATCCTAAATGAATAATACAATACTTAAATTCAAGATAAAAAATATTATTATGATTTGTTCCCTTTCCTAAAGCACAATCTTCAGAAAGAACTTTAAAATGTAACATTTTGTGTTATTATTTTCCCACATTGATGTTCAGCAATTTCCAAGTATTTCCTGTCTGTAGTGCTGTAATCCACTTATACCCTCCTGGGGGAAAATGATGATCAAGGACTATTTCTTGCTAAATGCTCTGGATGTATTCCAGTTTGTTTCATAATCAAAAAACATTCTGGAGTGTATTGGTTGGTAGAAACGAAGCAGGGAGGGTAAGAACAAGCTTCCTGCACGAGAACACATGCCATGCGTAGGACATGTTGAAATGCCACTGAAGCAGAAGATCAGAACAGAACTGAGTGTCGTGAGTTACTGAGTACGTGCGTGTGTGCCCGTGCAGGGAAAGAGAGCTTCTCTGCTCAATTTTTTTTAATGTGGATACTGTTATTGTGCTAAAAAGCAGGATAGGCTTCAAATAGTTTCACTGCTGCTAAGTTGTTTTCCCCAAGTAGGAGAAAACAGTAAAATAGAGCATTCATTCATACTAAGCATTACTTCTGAATTATAAAACACAAATAAACCCATATGGCTATGGATGCAAGTGTGTTTTGTCACACACAATAAATCATAACCATCTTCCCAACTCCACATCCAAATAAATATGAAAACTAAAAGTAGCAGGTACCCACAATGTTTTAAAACTAACCTCAGAATTCACTCAACAAGTAGGCTGGTGTATAAATGAAAGTCACAAAACAGGATAGGACCCAACCTTGCCAGCAAGAGGAAATGAGACCTGTAGAATAATCAGAGCCAAAGGTCAGAATGCTTTGTTCTAAAATGAGATTAGCAATGATGGGCGGAGGGAGTCACTGTGCCTGAGGGCAATTGGGAAGGCTTCCTGGAGGCAGCCGCGTTTGATTTGGACTCTGAGGACAAGTATTACTTATTTTACAGAGGTGGGGAGGAATGATAGAAAGGAATTCTGGACAGAGGCACCAGAATAAGCAAAGCATCAAGGATGGGAAAGCATGAGATGACAGCCTTCTGGGAGCAATGAAATAAGTTTGGGAAAAAGAAAATGTTGAAGAAGGAAATTGCTGGCAATAGGAGGATAAGGTACACGCCAGACACCATTACAAACATCTCGTATGTCGTACGTTATTCAATCCTCACCACAATTCTCTAGAAGGGAGCTAGAGGGCAGGAAGTTCAGGGAAGAGCAAAGCTCCTGCTCAGAGCCTGGGTTCTGACTTCAGAGCCTATCTTCTCAACCAAAGCAGTATCTTTTACCCCAAACTGAACTCCACACCTTCTGCCCCACTGGGGCTTCTCTTTCTGGATTCCCTATCTCAGTAAATAGCACTCCACTACCACCTCGCCCCCGCAGGGGCTTACACCAGAAATTGGGGCCATCCTTGACTTCCTTCTTCCTCCACTCACATTCATCACCAAATCCCACACATCTAAGTCCTGAGCCTGTCTCCAGCCTCCCACTTTTCTCTATTCTCTCCACCACTCCTGTGGTCCAGATTACTTTCATTGCTCACCTGGGCTAAGGAACAGCCTCTTCAAGGCCCCACAGACCCTAGTCCTGCTCCCCTTAGGACCGTGGTCTTCAGTGTGTGGTCCCAAGGTCAGCAGTTTCAGCACTTCCTGGGAGCTTGTTAGAAAGGCAGATTCTCAGGGGGTCCCCAGACCTACCAGAGGTGGGGTCCAGCAGCAGTGTTCCAACCAGCTCTGCAGAGGATTCCCCACCTCAGTGAAGTCTGGGAAGCAGGGCCTTGAATCGTTCATCCTCACTGCAACCTCAGCCCACACTTCCACATGCAAATAAACCCAGCTTTTCTTCTGCCGATTAATTTTCCACACATTTTAGTCTCTGTTCCTTCTTCAGAGAAATCAGCCTGTTCAATTAAATGAGGTCGCCTATTCATCCTCCCACTGCGCCCCCACTTTCCTATCAAAGGACTGGACCCACTCGCCATGAGTCACTTGTCTGTGGATCTCTCTGTCATGTGCACTCTTCCAAAGGCACGGGTGGAATTTGTCTCGCTCATCAACATTTCTCTGGCACTTAATATGGAGGCTTTTCTGGTCTGTAATAATCATTTCTGAAAAAAGGGGAGGGAGATAGAAAGAAAAAAGGAAGTAACAGCTGAGGCCAAATCCAGGAAAACCTGACTATCAGGTTGAAAAATCAAAACTTCAGTAGATAATGGGAGCCTGAAGGTCTCCAAGCTGGGGGCCGGGGGAGGGGCAGGATAGTAGAGAACAAGGCTAAAATGATCACATCACCAGCAGAAGCTGAGTCACTGTGCTGCAGTGGTGTGAGCTGGCCAAGCAGCTGAGGACAGCCAGGCTGTGCAGAGACACCCTCCCAGCGAAGGGCAGTGAGGGCCTAGAATGTACGACTGGTTTTATAGGAAATGCCACAGAAATGAATTAATGTTACTTATCTTCTGGTTAGCTGGCTGGAACAATCGAGAGATAATCAAGACAGATAACGCTTGTATTTTAAATCCACATGGACGCATATAGATAGTGACGCTGCTGGGTGTCCCAGAGAGGACCATACATAGGAAAATTAACAAACATATGTTGTATTTTTTGTATTTATATATCAAAACACAGAGAAGTATTTTGCAAAATCTTGTAGTAAATATTTTGTGAACAAAATATATTTAACTATAATTTCTCATTTTCCCTATGTAGGTATGACAACTGTTGAGACACCTGTATTAACAAAAAGTAACAAATACGGAAGGCAAACTGAACTCTGACGGAAGGGATGACGAGCGCAGGTTTGTGCTGCGTCCAAGGCCACCCACCTGTGGCTTATCTGGATAAAATGTCTGACGGAAATCTGAGAGTGGACTTAGGAGAGCCCTGAGGAGACAGGCATGGGGCACATCTGTACAGAGTTCAGAGTGGAAGCCACAAGAGAGCCTGTTGCTTGAGGCAACTGGTAATAAACAATAATAACCTATAAACCCACAAATTTCAAAATTATGTAAACTCATTAGTATTCCTTAGCTCCGTTCCACTCCCTGAAATAATACTGAAGTGTTTACTATGCATCCTTCCTATGCTGTGCTTATCTGTGTAAGTGGATAGCCCAGGGCTTCACTTGGAAAACAATCCCATAGCAAAATCCATACCCTTGCCGATCTGATATTCAGTTATGATTGTTTCACCTTCCTAGAAGTATTTCAGAAAAAAATATATAAATTGGGCCAAGGAATATATAAAAGTTTCCAAGAATTTAGCCCCTTTCAGCTGAGGTAGAGGTAGAAATATCCAACAAGGATGCTTGTATCGTTAGAGTGGACCCCTCTCCAACAATCAGGAGAGCTGGCTAATAAATCCAGCTCTTTGGACAGGAAGGCAATAAAGACTATTTTGCTCCATTCAGACAGAGCTTCTAAATCTTTGACAAGACAGCGTCATTGGGAGTAGTAAACTTCAAAAGAAAAGCACACTGATCTGTTCTACCAGAGTGATGATTGGCTAACATCTATCCTCTCTTAGAATACAAGTTCCATGGGGATGTTTCTGTGTTGTTCTCTCTTCTATCATATCCCAATGCCATGGTAGCAATACACAGAGTAGATGATCAATATACATAAGATGAATGAATGAGTGAATGAGTGAATGAATGATACCTCCTCATCATAAGATGAATAAATGAGTGAATGAGTGAATGAATGAAACCAGACCACTTCAGATTTCATTCATGTTCATCAGGTATATTCTTATTGGTGGCTCTGCACATTCTTCATGTTTCATTTTAAAGAGGAGGGGGAAAGAAACTTCTAACTTTCCTGGAAGCCATCCCCGCTGACCTAACAGCACCAGGGAGTTCTGCTCCACCTGTCCTTTCAAAGATAGCTTCCCAAACATTATTTTCAAAATTAACAAGTCAAACACTCCACATTTTTTTAAGCAAGTGACCAAAGATCTCACTTTTTTTTTTCTGTTCCATTAGTAACAAATTATCACTGTTTGGAAGATACGCAAAATAAAGCAGAGCAAAAAAAATGGGCGATATGTAATATTTATCGTGTTCAGGAAAATGAGAGTGTTCCTATTTTGGTTATATTGAAACTAACTTAGTGAAAACTTTCCTCAATAATCTGAGCAGCTTTTGCATAAACTACCTTTTTAAAGAGATTTTGGGTGATGCCCATAGCTCAGTGGGTAGGATGCCAGCCACATACAACAAGGCTGGCAGGTTCAACCTCAGCCCAGGCCAGCTAATGACAACTGCAACAACAAAAAAGTAGCCAAGTGTTGTGGTGGGAGCCTGAGGTCCCAGCTACTTGGGAGGCTGAGGCAAGAGAATTGCTTAAGCCCAAGAGTTTGAGGTTGCTGTAAGCTGTGATGCCTCGGCACTCTATCAAGGGTGACAAAGTGAAACTCTGTCTCAAAAAAAGAGAGAGAGAGATTTCCATTTTTGTGGAAAATGGAATGAAAAGATTAAAAAGCAAACTTTATTTCTCACTATAGGCTCCATCAAGCTCAAGATGTTTTTGTAAACAATGATACCCTCCTTTTAGTCCATGCTGGAAGAATTGAAGGTTCTGGGAATTTAAGAGACAAAAAGAAGCCAGGTCTATAAGACGGATGTCTAATGATTTTGCATCAAAACTCTCACAAAATTGCCCTTGTGTGATGAGAGAAATCAGTAGAATTATTGTTGTGGTGGAGAAGGACTCTCTGGTGAAGATTTCCTGGGGTGCTTTTCAGCTAACTCTTCAGCTAAGTTTTTCCAAACAGTCTCAGATAAGCAGATGTTATCATACTTTGGCTTTCCAGAAAGTTAAGAAGCAAAATGCCTTGAGCATCCCCCAAAACTGTTACCATGACCTTTACTCTTGAACAGTCTGCTTTTGCTCTGACTGGACCACTACCTCTTGGTACCCACTGCTCTGATTGTGCTTTGTCTTCAGGCTAATGCTGGTACCATGTTTCACCTCCTGTTATGATTCTTCGAAGAAATATTTCAGATCTTGATCCCACTTGTTTAAAATTTCTAATGCTAGTTCTGAGCTTGTCTGTAGCTGATCTGGGTGCAATGGTTTTGGTACCTACTGAGCAGACTTAATTCTTAAGTCAAAACTATGTAAGCTGAACTGAGATGTCTATGGCACTGGCTATTGTTTGTGCTACTAATTATCAGTTTTCTCCAATTAGGACACAGACAAAATCGTTTCCTCACATATTGATGTGGAAGGTCTGCTGCTGTGAGCTTCATCTTCAACATCACTTTGCCTCTTCTTAAAATGAGGTACTCATGTTTAAACTACTGATTTCTATGGGCATTTTCCTCATAAACTCTTCAAATAGCATCTATGATTTCATGACACTTCCACCCAAGCTCATCATCAGTCAGATGCCTGTTCTTGCTTCACTTTTAGCAGAATTCGTGTTGCTCTGAAAGGGCATCTTTTCAAACAGCCGTCTTATGTCTTATCCTTCTTTGGGCCTCAACTAGATCCTGGTCAGATGTGTTATAACAAGTTATTATGAGTTTATTCTGGTCCAAAACTTTTTTTTTTTTTGCGGTTTTTGGCCGGGGCTGGGTTTGAACCCACCACTTCCAGCATATGGGGCCGGCGCCCTACTCCTTGATGCCACCCCCCCAAAACTTTTGATATCAAAACTTTTTCATAAACTTTTTGAAGACTCCTTGTATTTTTGAAAATATATAGCCATTTATCATTTACGAAGTACCTTTAAATATAATTTTACTTGATGTTCACAACAACCACATCAGAAAATAGGACTTCCTCCTTTGATAAGAAAATTGAAGCCCAGAAATGTTTAATAACATACTTAAAATTACAGAGCTAAGAAGAGAAGGAATATATGTGTGAACCTTTATCTATCTGCTTTCCTACCAGCTGAATCTCAGTTGTTGTTTTTCAACTACTAATATTAATTCTTAAAACAGGTAAGTATTCTTTCCACTAGACCTCACTGCGTAATCTCTCCTTAGGGTATTACAGAAAATAATTACTATGTAGAAATGAATTAAATTCTCACGGGAAAGTTTTCCACATGGCTAAAAACTTTACATGCCATTGACACCTAGGCTTCAAATCACCCTAGCATATAAGAAGTCATTTATGTGTGTTTAAGAATGCACATTTGTTGAACTGTGCAACTGTGTTGAACTAAGCTCATTTCACTTGTTTTGAAATTAACATTTGTGTACCCTCCCATTGCTGACGCCTCTCAGTGACCTTCTCTACACTGATATTGCCTTTAACGAACAAGGAAAACTGCCTGCTCACTGCATTAGTCACCAACACCAGGATAATCCACCGTTCCCAGCCCATCAAGATTCTTAGGTAACTCCAACTAGACTTAAACATCACACAAATAGGTCTCACACATGAATGGTTGGCAGAGAATCTTGGGGGCAGGAGAAGGTTCAGATCTCTTGTACTCACAGATGAAATGAATTTTAGTACCTCGTGTCTTCTCTAGCCAGTAGACTCTAACTTGTGTCTCCAGAGGTCACACTTATGAAAATTCCACCAGACTGTTTTTAAAAGTATTACGGCTTATTAAGATGTCGAGTTCCATTAGCAATATATTATGTATTTTTAAATTTAGTATGCCAACTATTAATCGTATTCTAGATACAGATGATATGAGTTTCAGGATCCATCTTCTGGAAAGGACGTTACTTTTTAAGGCATTTTATTCAGGAACAGATTACATATTGTGCCATATGGTGTTAAATGGAGGATGTTTGAATTGGGCCATGGCTCTGATGCCATGGACAGAGGGTCAGATTTGAAGACAAGCCTGGATAGAAGCATAGTTCCACCACCTATTTACTGGTAATTGTGGGCCCCTTCTTTTCTCAGATCTCATTTCCTTATCACTAAAGTGAGGGATTTTAGTACAGGTAATAACTATCATGTCTTTCAGAGCTAATGTCCCCAAAATTTACTATCTTGAAGTATTATGAAGTGAAATAATATCTATAAAAGCATCACAAACTGCTAAAAATAAATGTTTCTTAACAACCATCATAAGAATAAATCAACATGATAGTCTCAAGAAAACCCACCTTTACATAATTTTGTTGCATTAGCTCCGTATTTTGAAAGTAAAACTGAATATTAATGGAATAACCCAGATGATATTTTCTCTAAGAATTTCAAACCGGTTTAAAAAATCTATCTGAAATGTTATGAATAGTAGTCTCCATTGTTTCATTATTTCAATGGGTTAATAGTTAAAGTTGAAGACATGAAGGTACACTGAGAAAGTATAACTTCCATGTATCAATATTGTCACTGACAACCTCTACTGAAATTTTTGGTCATCTAAGAAATCTACTTATTTCCTGTGTGACCTGATCACAGCCCATATAATTAGCCTGACTTAGGTCTCTTTCTCTGTTAAAGTATTATTTTAAATGTTTATTAAGACTCTTAAGTTCCGTTGTTCTCTTAACATGGGTAAAATTTTCTCACCACCAAAGTTGGAGAAACTCAGTAGAAAGAGGACTGACTTACTGTGAGTTTTAGCCCTACCCTTGTTTATAAATATCTTTGTGACTTGAGGCAAATCACTTAGCCTCTCTGTGACATTAGACTACCTGAGACATTAGAGCAGACAACTTCAAGATTCCTTTTGTAGTAGAACCACCTATTAAAGACTAATAAAATGTCTTAGATCAGTGGTTAGTAATGCCGCAATCCTTTAGTACAGTTCCTGTGGGTCTCAACCCACAGGTTGAGAACTGCTGTCTTAGATGTTGTTATGAACTGAATGTTTTTCTCCAAAATTCAAACACTGAAATCTAATGTCCAGTATGATGACATTAGGACATGATTAGCTCATCTCTGGTATTAGAAACCTATAACATTATCTTCTTTAGATCTTTTACATTTACAGCGATCTCAAGTTTGTCTTTTATTACCTTATTTATTATTTTTAAAGTTATCAAAAGATATTTTTATAGATATGCATTTAAACATATATAAATATATAATTAAGCAAATAGATGATAAAATTAAAGCTATTAACTTTAACTTCTAAAATACAATTAACTGTTGGCATAGTAACTTTTATTTTCTTATTTTCTTTTTTTGAAACATAATCTCACTTTGTTGCCCTCAATAAGAGTACCCTGGCATCATACATAGCTCATAGCAACCTCAAACTTCTGGGCTCAAGAGAACCTCTTGCCTTAGCTTCCCCAGTAGATGGGACTACATGTGCCCGCCATAACACCTGGCTAGGCAGGGTCTAGAGGTGGGGTCTTGCTCTTGTTCATGCTAGTCTCAAACTCATAAGCTCAAGGAATCCACCCGCCTCAGCCTCCCAGACAGCTGGAATTATAGACATGAGCCACTGAGCCCGGCCAGTCTCCTATTTTAAATAAAGTCATCTTGGCTGGGTGTGTTGGCTCATGCCTCTAATTCCAGTTCTTTGGGAGACTGAGGCAAGGGAATTGCTTGAGCCCAGAAATTCAAAGTTGCAGCAAATTATGGTCATGCCACTGCACTCCAGCCCCTGGGTAACAGAGTGAGATCCTGTCTCTAAAAGCGTAAATAAATAAACAAGTCACCTCTGTCTTAGACAAGGGCAGATGATCTGCTCCTAGGGGTTTCTTCCCTTTCTTCATTCTATTATGTGTCTCCAGTAGACAATCATGTTTATGTCACAAGTTTCTCAGAGTGGTCATTGCTATTGTGGTTTGCCCATGGTGGAATCATGACAGTTGCAGAGATGTGCACTGTTTTAATTGCAATTCCCTAATGACATATGACACTGAGCATCTTTTCATGTGCTCATTTGCCATCTGTATATCTTCTTTGGTGAGGTGTCTGTTAAAGTCTTTTAACTTTTTTTTTTTCTTCTTGAGACAGAGTCTCACTTTGTGGCCCTTGGTAGAGTGCCATGGCATCACAGCTCACAGCAAGCTCAAACTCTTGGGCTTAAGTGATTCTCCTGCCTCAACCTTCTGAGTAGCTGGGACTACAGGCACTGGCATTGTGCCAGGCTATTTTTTGCTACAGTTATCATTGTCGTTTAGTTGGCTTGGCTGGGTTCAAACCCACCAACTTCAATGTACATGGCTGGGGCCGTAACCACTGTGCTACAGGTGCTGAGCCCTTTTTTTATATTGTTGAGCTTTAAGAGTTTTCTGTATATTTTGTTTAGCAGTCCTTTATCACATATATATTTGCAAATGTGTTTTTCTCACTCTGTGGCTGGTTCATCCTTCCTTCCTCCCTCCCTCCCTCCCTCCCTCCCTCTTTCTTTATTTCTTTTACTTATGTTTCACAGAGCAGAAGTTTTAAACTTTTTTTTTTTTGAGACAGAGCCTCAAGCTGTCACCCTGGGTAGAGTGCCATGGCTTCACTGCTCACAGCAACCTCCAACTCCTGGGCTCAAGTGAGTCTCCTGCCTCAGCCTCCCAAGTAGCTGGGACCACAGGCGCCCGCCACAACGTCTGGCTGTTTTTTTGTTGCAGCCATTATTGTTGTTTGGCAAGTCCGGGCTGGAATCGAACCCTCCACCTTAGGTGTACGTGGCTGGCGCCTTAGCCACTTGAGCCACAGGCACCGAGCCAGAAGTTTTAAACTTTAATAAAGTATAGCTTATCAATTTTTTTCTTTCATGAATAATGTCTTTGATGTAGCTAAAAAAGTCATCACAATTCTTGTAGGTGACTGCGGGGCCTAAGTTTAAGGACCAGTGTTCCAGTTTGCACACTACTCAACCCCACTGAAACTCTCCTCTGTAAAATGGGGAAATAATAGCAGGTGGTTTGGGTGAGACTAAGTGAAGTGATGATTACAAGGAGTCTCCTTTACAAGCCCTACGCATATTACTATGGAATTGTGTAAAAAACAGGAACTGAGAAGACTTAATACTGAAGTCATTTCCACTTTATGCTGATTTTTGTGTGGCATGAGAAAATTTTGGCCACAGCTATTTTGGGACTTGCAAACAGGGATACTCATTTTTATCAGCTATGAAGACTTGGGCCAGTTAATTACTCTTTCTTGCCTCAGTTCCTTCTCTGTAACAGGAATAATGATAGTTTCTAGTGTTTGAAATTGTTGTATTAAATGAGTTAACACATAGAAGAGGTCCTGTCACAAAACAAGGTGCCTTTAGATATTATTAGTGACGTTACTGTTACTGTTGTAGTTGCTGTTGGCCAATTAGAGACCCTGCCTGAACTGTCAGGACTCAGAAGCTGCCAGTGAGTCACAACTGCCACCGTCCTTCCATCAGCCCTTCTGGCTCTGTGTGTCCTGGTATCACTAGTCAGAATATGACACTGAAGGGTATGTGGGTATGTTTCAATTTGTGCTATATTTATTGCATGAAATTACAACTTACTGCACAATAATTTCTCGTTTCTAATTTTTACAATGAGTTGTAATTCGTTTGTGTTTCTCTGTTCACGCATACTCACTTCTTTCTCCTCTGCCTTATTCCTTTATCACTGCCAAGATTAAATAAACTGAATGTAGTGCACGTTGCTTGCATTACAAATTGCCTATGCTGGCTCAATAACATTCAATAGAACAAAAACTTTTTCCCACTTCTGAAACTTCTTTTCTCTTATTTCTATACTCATTACATTGCTAAGAAAATAATCTCATTTTAAGATTAATTTTTCTTACAGAGGTAGAACCAGATTTGGCTGGTTCTCAAAACCAATATCACTTTCTTTTCTTTCTTTCTTTCTTTTTTTTATTTTTTGAGACAAAGTCTTACTCTGTCACTCTGGGGTTGAGTGCTGAGAGCTCACAGCAACCTCAAACTTTTAAGCAATCCTCTTGCCTCAGCGTTCCAAATAGCTGGGACTACAGGTACCCACCATAACACCTGGCTAACTTTTTCTATTTTTAGTAGAGACAGGGTTTCTCTCTTGCTCAGGCTGGTCTAGAACTCCAGAGCTCAAGAGATCCACCAGCCTCAGCCTCCCAGAGCAATTTGGCATTTCTAGACATGAAAAAAATAGAAGCAATATCATCAATTATGTAATAGCAAGTAATCTTTAATTGCAGAAAACACAGACATCATAGGCAGTATAAAATGGTTAAAAGTACAGGTTTAAAACCCTGACCTGCCACTATGAGCTGTGTGATAGTGAGCAAGTCACTTAACCTCTCTGAGCCTCAGTTACCTTGTCTATAAAATGAGTATAATGATAAGTTCCTCTTAGTGCTGTTGTGAAAATTAAATAAGGTAATTACCATAAAGTGCTTCCTTCACAGCTTGGCCTTGTGAAATACTAACAAATGATTTTAAGTCAAATGATTTTAACTGTGTTTTCACTTTTATATACATTTGAACTTTGGATGATACTGAACTTTCCTTATAATTGTTAATTCATTAGATGTGTACAATACAGGCAATTTTGTTCTAAACTATTTCAAGTGACCTCCAGCCGTGGCCTCTTTTGTTTATGGGTCTGACTTATTTTGAGCCCTGTTATCATGCATGACCAGGAAGAAATCAAAGTACTCTTTTCTTTCTGAAACTTAACACAATCTAACAGACCATAAGCAGCAATTTCTGCATCCTGTGTCTATTCCAAGGAGCAGACCAGCCACACCCCCTGACCTCCTCCTGACCCACCATTCTCTACCACTCCTCTGGGAACCACAGCAAACTTTCTCTCCAGCTCACTCCCCTTCTCTCCTCTATGCGTCCCTCCCCAAGATCAAATAAAAATTGTCAAATCTCCAAGTTCCTTTTCAAAACATTTTCTGGTACTTATTTTTTGAAAGAAAGATGGAGGAAAAGCCTCTGAGAAGAGACTGATAAGTAGGACCCCCCACAGAATCTAGCCAGGGGTATGCAGCTTCTGGAAAAGGGCTTAGCTGAAGATGAACCTGGATTTGGTGGGGACAAGTGTACCGAAGGACGCAGCTAATTATTCGAATATCAAGAGGCTAATGAACTGGCTACAGAGGAGAAAGGTTCAGTCTTGTCCTGGACTGGTAACTGAGTGAGCTTGGACAAATTTGATATGACATCCAGGAGTGGGGATGAAACCTGCTTTCATTCAGTAATGTTTATAAATTTCTTTGGGAACTTAACAAAAACATTTCTTTTTTTTTTTCAAGATTAAAAATACTAAAAACAATTGATTTTTATTGTTGTTGTTGGGGTCTTTGCTTGTTTGGGGTTTTTTTTTTGCAATTTTGGGCAGGGGCTGGGCTTGAACCTTTGGCATATGGGGCCGGTGCCCTACTCCTTTGAGCCACAGGTGCCATCCCAAACAACTGATTTTTTAAAAGTGAATCTTGAATGTCTCCTAATCTACTTTAAAATACATGTTTTTGGTGTTAAATTCAATGTTACATCTAGCATTCATTTAACACTGCATTCAGTAGGGAATTAAGCATGATTAATGTTTTTGCATGAAAAGCTACTCATGCCACCTGAAAATTTCTAAAGCCAGTTATTCTTTTTCATTATTAGAAGAGTAATTTAGAGGAAGTTATTAGAAGCAATAATTAATAATTAGTAGAAGAGTAATTTAGCCAATAAAATATAAGATTCCTATACTCTGAGATACAAATTTAACCAGGGTTTCTGTGTTTTATTTGGACACTGTAAAACAAAAAAAATTAAAAAATAAAGGAAATTTTAAAAATTAAAAAAATTCTGACAATCACATAGAAGTAGACTGGGGAGGGTGTGGTCAGATTCATTTCTACCAATGTCTCAGGCAGACACTGAGATACTTGATTCTGATTCTGCAGATCAGAAAGATTCAGACAGAACCAGAGAAATGAGTTTTAATAACAACTAACAATAAATAAAGATTTAATATCTAAGCTGCGCACAGTGGCTCAAGCCTGTAAACCCAGCACTTTGGGAGACCAAGACCATTTGAGCCTACCAGTCTGGGTCCAACTTGGGCAACATAGTAAGACCCTGTCTCTGTAAAAGGAAATGTTTTGAAAAATTAGCTGGGTGTGGTAGTGTGCACTTGAAGGAAGCTGAGGTAAGAAAATTGTTCAAGCTGAGGAGTTTGAAGCTATAGTGAACTATGGCCATGCCACTGCACCCCAGCCTGAGTGACAGAGTGAGGCCCTATCTCTAAATCAGTGATTTTCAACCAGTGTGCTGTGACATGCTGGTGTGCTGTGACAGGATCTTAGGTGTGCCACAAAAATTTTTAAAGATCATTAATTAAATTATTTTCAAAAGAAGTTCAAAGCACAGTAAGTATATTCCTTTTTTACTTTATTTTTGACCCATATAATTTAAGTGTGCCATGGAAGTTTAACTATAAGTTCCATGACTTTAAAAAGATTGAAAAACATTGCTCTAAATAAATACATTTATTCATTCATTCAAATATAAAATAAAAATATTGAATATCTATAATTAACTTTTATAAGTGCTTAAAAATTCATAAGAAAATACCAGCAACCTATTAAAAATATGGGAAAAGGTTATGGAAGTAAAGTTTGCAGAAGATTAAGTCTAAATGCCTATGAAACATGAAGAAGATGGGGAATACAAGTGTTTGAGAAACTATTGCAGCCATTATGATGACACTTTCAAATGACCAGCTCAAAAAGTGACAGCATTTTATTCCATGTAAAGTGACATTATGTGAGTCCATATTCATCCTGAGAATGTTTGTGTAAAGGATCATTTGAGAACAAAGAGGGTCCCCTATTCAACCCTCACTGCTATACTGTATTCAGCTGTAGCACTAACCCCTGGAGGGTAACACAGACCCCAGAAGGTAAAGGCTCAATTCTCCATAGGGCCAGTGTGCACTTCAGATAGCAGCTGCAAGTTCAGAAGGTCTCCAAGCCACCCATATCTCCGGGCAACTGCCTACAAATTCAGGGTTTCTTAGTCTTCCTGAGGTTCAATAATGCACTAGAATGACTCCAGAGAACTCAGAAATGCACTGTTTTTATGACTCCAGTTTGATCGTAAAAGATACGACTCAGAAACAGATAAACAAAAAGAAACATAAAGTGAGATCTGGGAGGGTCCCAAACACCGAGTGTCTGCCCATTCCTTGTGGAATCAGGGCGTGTCACCTGCCAGCACAGAGTTGTGTCCAATAACCAGAAGGTGTCACTGGGCTTCAGTGTCCAGAGCTCTTATCGGGATTTTGTTTAGTAGGCACAATTGACCAAATCATTGGCCATATGACCAAATTTAGTCTCCAGCTATCTTCCTTTTTTCTTTTCAGACAGAATCACACTGCTGTGGCACCATCATAGCTCACAGCAACATCAAATTCTTGGGCTCAAGTGATCCTCTTCTCTCAGCCTGTCCAGTAGCTGAGACTATAGGGCCCTGCCACCATGCCTGGTTATTTTTAGATATGGGGTCTCACTCTTGCTCAGGCTGGTCTCAAACTCTTGACTTCAAGCAATCTACCTGCCTCTGCCTTCAGGAGTGCTAGAATTATAGGCATGAGCCACCACCCCCGACCCTAGCCTCCAGCTATCTGGATGCCAGGGGTGTGAATTAAAATAAAATCTTAAGCCCTCCACCAGTGGAATCAGGGGATCCCCTATTGGCCACAGGGACCCCAGAAAAATCTTAAAGCTAAGGTGTCAGCCACGAAGTGAAAGAAGGTCAGACATAGCTGGTTATGTCCTGTTCCTTCTGGAGTTATTCAACAATAAAGTGTTGAATCATTAACAGGCCTAAAGCCATGCAAGACAAACCTTAAACCACATTTTGAGGCTGTCAATTTACTTAAGAAATCGCTTGAGACTGGTTGTATGTTTGGTATAAGTCCAGTTGCTTATCTCTGATTAACTGACTTTCTTATTTTAAAACATTCCAGACAAAGCATCATTTCTTTAACCAATTACAAATCAAAGGATGCCTTATTATTATTATTATTTTTTTTTTTTTGACACAGAGTCTCACTCTTGCGGCCCTGGGTAGAGAGTGCTGTGGCATCATACCTTACACCAACCAACCTGAAACGCTTGTGCTTGAGCAATCATCTTGCATCAGCTTCTCAAGTAGCTGGGACTGCGGGGACTACCTGTGTGTGCTACTATGCCATGCTACTTTTTCTATTTTGAGTAGAGATGGGGTGTCTCGCTCTTGCTCTGGCTGGTCTCCAACAACTGAGCTCAAGCAATCTACCGCCTTGGCTTCTCAGAGTGCTACCATTACAGGCATGAACCACCAAGTCCAGCCAAATCAAAGAATCTTTAACCTGTAAGTCACCACTTCAAGATGTCCTGCCTTTTCAGGCCAAGTCACTATGCCTTCCATGTATTTATTTATGGTTTACAGGTAATTCCTGTCTCCCTAAAATGTGTAAAACCAAGCTATAACCCATCCACAGTGGGAACACTTGTCCAAGGCTTCTTTGGTGTGGCTCCCTGGACCATAGTCACACATACTGAACTTGTAATGAACCTCTTTAAATTATTTTACAGAGTTTGGGTTCTTTTTCATTGACTGGGGGCAGAAAGTCCCACTGCCCAACCCATGCTGAGCCTTTCTGGTGGCTACCTCCTCTTCTGAAGCTACCTAAGGGCCAACCATCGGTCATGTCATTAGCATAAAGTCACTGTGATCCAGGAAACTCATGAATAACAAAGACACTTCCATCACTCAGGAAATTCCAAGGATTTTGGATGCTCCATCCCAGAAACCAAGAATGAAGACCAGATTCTTTGTTACAATCCAGGAAGGAGGGAGGAGAGTACAAAGTAGCACACATTTGAAAAGGTAAAATACTCAAAAACCAGTATTTTTTAAACTTGGGATTATAACTTACTCATGAGTTTAAAAAAAAATTATTCCATTGAGAACCAATATTACTTTTAACAGAATATAGCAACAGAATAGGGTAGGGTAGAGCAGAATATATCACGTGGAGAAAGTAAGTGTTATTTTGTAAAATTTTAAATGTGCATATTCTTGTATGTAGCTCCATAGGGTCACTTAGACACATACACAGATATATACACATATATAGAGGCTTACAGGGTAAAATAGATTGTTACTATGGTTTTGAGAGAGAATACTCAGAAAAAATAAGGTCAAAGAGAAAAGAGGTCTTCTCAAGGAGACCCCAAGGATACACCTGTGAGGTCCTCCTCATGGTGACTCACCTCTTAGGAATTTATATGTTGCAGGAAGACAAGGCCCAATGAAGAGAAAGAGCACCCAAACATCATGTTTATAAGAGGAAGGGCTTTATTCATCGGCCAGGAGCTTACGGCATAAAAGAATTCCAAATGGCTGTGCTCCCCAACTGACTTGGTCTTTCCCTTTTATTGACAGTCAAAAAGTTCCACCCCGGAACTTTTACAGGAAGATGATAGTCAAGCTGGAGATGATAGTCCAGCCCCTACAGAACCACAGGATTTCACAGAACTTGGAAATTTCCAGGTTCCGGGAAGTCAAGCCCACAAACTCCCAAGAGCTGAGTCACCATGGAGAGGACCCTGCAGACGCATCCCTGCCGTCTCCTTGAGAAGACCTGTTCTCCCAGATCTCGCCCCCTCTTGGGTATCGTCTGTCATACAGACTTTCTTCCTAAGACCTGGAAACTTCCACTTCTTGGTAAAAGCCTGTGGTTCTGTAAACGTTGGAGCCCACTTCTTCACCTTGATTCAAACTGACCAATAAGAAAGGTACCCATGGGCAGGAACTTTTTGACTGAGGATAAAAAGGAGATGAGCCAGTTGGTGAGCGGCCATTTTGAATTCTTCCATGCCATCACTCTGCCAGCTGAAATAAATCCCTTCTTTTAATCGATTACCGTGTTTGGGTGCTGGTTCTCCCCATTGGGTCTTATCTTCCTGTAACATTTCAAGGTAAAAAATATTTCAGTCTATTTTCTTTGATGAATGAATGGATAAAAAATTAAAATGTGGTATATATACACAGTAGAATACTACTCAGCCTTACCAAAGAAGGAAATTCTGTTGTAGGCAACAACATAGATAAACCCGGAGTATATTACACTAAGTGAAATAAGGCAGGCACAAGGAAAGGCAGTCCTGCACAACCTCACTTAGAAGTAGCATCTAGAAAAGTCAAACTTAAAAGAGTAGAAAGTAGAATTGTAGTTACCGGAGCCTGGGGTGGGGGCCACCTGGTGGTAGAGAAAAGGAGGCTATTTGTCAAGAATGCAAAGTTTTAGTCCGGAGGCATGAGTTTTAGTGATCTATTGCACAGGATGGTGACTCTAGTTAATAACAATATAGTCTATATTTCAAAATTGCTAAAAAACTAGATTTGAAATGTCCTCACCACAAAAAAAAAAAAGGAAAGTACCTGAGGTGATAAATAGGTTACTTAGCTTGATTTAATTATCCCACAATGCATATATACATAGAAGCATTACATTGTACCTTGAGTATATACAATTATTACTCGTCAATTAAAAATTAAATTAAATTTAAAAAATAAAATAAAATTTCAAAAAATTGGAAAATTTGAAAAAATATTTAAGTCCAGTGCCCCAAGTAGACTCATAACATTTCTAAATATTTTTAAGATTTCATGTGAATTACCATATCATTTATCCAAGTTCTGTTTGAACATTAGTTATTATGGGGACTTTAGCAAACATTTTAAGTACTACAAAAGTTATTTGAAAATAACTCAGCTCCTATGATGAATGGTACTTGCTTCCCTTGTTAGTGTAAACACTTACTTTAGCATTTATGTTAACTTTTTTGTCCTGTCACCCAGTGATCTAGGTAAAAGCTGTAAATTCACCCTGTTTTGTGGAAATGTACCTTCTAAATCATCAGAATGAGAAACTTTCAGCCAGGAATTCGTCCAGGGAAGAGTTCCTATTGAATTATGGTGCTGATCTCCTATATTTATTTATTGAACCCCTTTCTTAGTTGCTTGGTCCACAGGAACATTAACTCATGTATTTCACAGGTGTTTATCATCATAATTCTCCTAAACAGCATTACAGATGAATTATGGAATTCTGAAAAATTGCTATTGACCTGGAAATTCTAGTAGATGCGCATTCATGAGGTTGGACAATTAAGTTTGCGAACTCATCTTGGAAAAAAATGCTTTGAAGGGTGGACTGGCCACTGGTGTTAGTGTATAGCTTCCTAAGGGAAGTCCTTCAGAGGTGACCATAGTGACATTCAGCAATCAGGTATGCAGCACTTTTTCTAGGCTGAGGTCATGGACTTAATCATTTGACCAATCATTGTGGAAATGTACCTTCTAAATCATCAGAATGAGATGATCTAGTCTATAGTCATGTGGAAGATGAGCAAGTTGATTTTCAGAGTCAGACGCCTGTGGGAAAAATTGACAGGTCTGGAGAAAGCCAGTGGCTGGGCATTGTAGAAATAAGAGCCAAGGAAAACATTTCAACTTGTGTGTAGACAGAGAAGATGAGAGCAGAGAGCAGACGACAACAGAGAACTTGCACCTGTAATCCCAGCACTCTGGTAGGCCAACGTGGGAGGATCCCTTTAGCTCAGGAGTCTGAGACCAGCATGAGCAAGAAGGAAGACCCTTGTCTCTACTAAAAATAGAAAATCTGGCAGCCCTGTGGCTCATAGGAGTAGGGTGCTGGCCCCATATGCTGGAGGTGGTGGGTTCAAACCCAGACCCAGCCAAAAAAATAAAAATAAAAATAGAAAAACCAGCTGGGCTTTGTAGCAGGCACCTGTAGTCCCAGCTATTCAAAAGGCTGAGGCAAGAGGATCTCTTGAGCCCAAGAATTTGAGTTTGCTGTGAGCTATCACACCAGGGCACTCTACCCAGAGTGACAGAGTGAGACTCTGTCTCAAAAGTAAATAAATTAATTAGAAATAAACCAAAAGCTACTATAGCCATACTCATAAAAAAATAAAAATAAACCAAAAGCTATAATAGCCACACTCATCTGAAACTAGTAGATTAATAACTAGAGAAAAGCACAATTAAATTCAAGAAAGTGGGGGTAGGCGAGGGCTTGGTAAGTTCCCACCTATGGGATACAATGTAGGGGTATATGGCACACTTCCTGGGTAAAGGACTCAACCACAACTCACACTTTGGACTTTATCTTACAAATCAAATAATATAATTTAATCATATGTGCCTTCATATTAACCTGCAATAAAAAAAGAAAGAAAAGAAAAAGCTATAGTAGCTGTCACTCATTTCAGAAGTCAATGGCTGTCCTTTCAATGGTTGTCTTATGACGTGTATATTCCCAATGCAGCTGCATTCTTCATTTTCGCACAATATAATAATGCCTTTCCTTGACTCATTTTTATGTTTATCAGGCTACGGTGAATTTTTTGTCCATCTGTTCTAGAAGTTCTGCTTCTTATGGGAACTGTAATGCAGTTTATTTTTCTTTTGAAATGCTCTTATTTTTTATTATTTTGGTTGGTGAGCTTCTTTTGCCCTGAATACATAGGCAAAGAAGAGAACAGAGAACCTGGGCCGGTAATGCCAGCATTCTGGACAAGGTGGGATGATCCCTTGAGCTCAGGAGTTTGAGACCAACCTGAGCAAGAGGGAGATCCCTTATCTCTACTAAAAATAGAAAAACCAGCTGGGCATTGATTCCAGAGAACAAGAGCAGAAGGAGAGGACCCCGGGCTACTAACCCACATCAGTCAATCAGCCCTCCTACCTCAAACCACCTCCTCAGCTCAGAACAACTCCTGGCCCAGTCCATTCAACAACACTAAGCAGGGGTAGACCTGAGACTGCTCCAAAGATTATAATCTCCCAGTGGGGATGGGGAGGTGAAGGAATAGGCATGGGACAAACACTGCCCAAAGGCAACCCCCACTTGCTTTCCTCAGTTCATCACAGAGAACTTCTGTGCTGCCCGGATTTACCTTCAAAGGGCTCTTAAACAAGAGCTCTAAGTTTTGAAGATCTCCAGGTGGGCTCTGTCTGCCAAAAGCAACAGCATGGGAAGCCAAAGCAGAACTTGGTGGTTTCCTTTTAATTTGAACTTTCCACTTCTCTTCTACTTCCTATCATTCACCAAAGCCCCACACGCCACCCTGTTCTTCCTAACCCTTGTGTTTTCTTGGTTTTTTTAGTTCTTTGTGTTTTCTACCATTCCTCCAGGGGGTGTTAACTGAAGAAAATGATAGCTTTCAAAATGTTGGAAAGGAGAGCTATTTCTCCTAAAGGGTTGCAGCCTGTAGGGGGGGCCAATCTGACAGGCTGGAAGGCAGAGCCCCAGCCACAAGCCAGGCGTACCTGCTTCAAGGCAGAGAAAATGGAAATAGGAATTTATTCTGAACATGATGCTACATATACAGATTTAGCAAGTTACAAGAGGAGACACAGAAGGAAATGGGTATGCAAGGGGCAAAGGAGCTGTGCTCAACTTCCCAAACCCTCCTGGCTGGAAATTCTGGTTTAAGGTTTCTCTGGGGCACCTTAGTCAACACAGGGTCCATTCAGTCAGCAGGAGACTTAGAATTGTATTTTGGTTCACAGGAGACATAATGAAATAAGTGTTTTGGTAGAAACTGGAAACTGATCACTCTAGTTTCTTGCCACATCCAAATTTAAGGCCTTCTTTTATACACAAGTACACTCTGATGTTGCTTCCAGAGTTGTCTGGTGCCAGCAGAAAGAGACAGGCCAGGGAAAGGAGACAAACCCTAGTGATTCTTGGAAGATAGTTCTTCACAGGGGAGGGAAATGATATTTTTTAGTTACAAGACAGCAAACTTCGGGCCTGTGTTTAGGAGGCGTTGTCACGACAGGTGTGCTGCTCAGAGATGCACTGGTGTTGCCAGGTGACTGAGGCAATGAAAGGCCTTGTAGCTGATGAAGTTTGAGAGCCGGGACAGAGGAAGAGGTAAAGGAGGTGAAGCTAGAGCCATGATGGAGCTCAGTAGGGAGCAGAGAGAGAGAAGGAAGCAAAACCACCAGCGGGGGTGGGGGGTGGGCTGGAGAAGCCGGGAAACCAAGTTTTCATGGAGCAAAGAACAGCCACATGTGTCCCATGCTCCAGTCAGGTCAAGGGCAACCAGGAATGGCAGTGTCCTTAGTTTTAGGAACAAGGAGGTTGTGGAATTCAGAGTGTTGAAATGAGAAAGCAAAATTTAATTAAGAGTAAATTAACAATGAGAGAGGCAAGTGTGGGCAAGTATTCCAGAAAGTTTTGTTGTAAAGTGGATGAGGCAGAGAAGAAATGGCTAAAGTTTTATAAGTTTTATAAAGAATTTAGCACATTCAAGTGACGAGGTCAGTAGTCGTATCATGGCCACAAAGTAATACACCAGAGAAGTTTAAAAGTATACCTATGGCCAGACCTTGGCCAGGGTATCAGAGATACCCTGATTAAACTGGTCTGGAGTAAGGCCCAGGCCTCAGTCCATTCTTGAGAGCTCCCTGGGTCATTCTAATGCACAGTCCATTTGGAGTCACTGTCCAAAGGAAGGGCACAAGAGAGGGAGACAGTGAAAACTTCCAAGAAAAAAAATAATCACTGGAGTGTCAGGGTTACAAGCATAGGCTGAGCACTCACTTTCAGCAGGAGAGACATTTCTTCTACTGGGAAAGCAGAAAGAGGAAAGGACCAGTTTAGAAGTAGGTGACTTTGTAGCTAAGATATGAAAGGAAGTCCAGAAGTTCCTGTCTGACAGCCTGCACTTTCTTGGTGGAGTGGGAAGAAAAGCCATCTGCTCAGGGGCAGGGGGAGCAGCTAGAGAGGAGACTGGCAAGAACAGAGAGGGGCTGGAACGGTAGCGACAGCAGGAGCCTGAGACAGAATCTCTGAGATTGCTGAGGACCCACGGAGGATGTGGTGGCACCTGTCTCTGTGGCTGAGTGACTTGCTCTGGCGGTGGTGAGACCACAGGTCTGTGCAGATGGGCAAAGTGGACAGTTACAGCTACACAGGCTCATGGCTGAGAGACTGGGCATGGGATGGGATGACTCAGGGGAAGGGCATCAGAGGTGTGGATTCCAGGATCTGGGCAAGATAGAGGGAAGGTGCTGGTGGGAAGAAAACGGACAGGTCCAGAGGCCGGAATGATGATTAAGGTTGAAAGTAATAATGCAAGAGAAGTGAGGGAGAAAAGGAGAAGATAAGGACGTTGCTGCTAGAATTCGAGTCTTGAGATATGGACAGAGCTGGATACTCTAGGTCACCACTTTGAAGTTCGGCCTTCTACAAAATCTTAGGGCATGAACACAGCACAGCCACGTTCCTTACTAAGGCTTAACAAGGGCACTTACCAGTAAATTCCTCATTTCATG
>CAUYQV010051735.1:0-14426 GCA_963574575.1 Galagoides demidoff | reverse complement strand
TTTTTTTTTTTTTTTTGAGATGGAGCCTCAAGCTATCCCCCTGGGTAGAGTGCCATGGCATCACAGCTCATAGCAACCTCCAACTCCTGGGCTCAAGCATGTCTCCTGCCTCCGCCTCCCAAGTAGCTGGGACCACAGGCGCCCGCCACAACACCCGGCCATTTTTTGGTTGCAGCCGTCATTGTTTGTTTGGCGGGCCCGGGCTGGGGATTCAAACCCGCCACCTTAGGTGTACGTGGCTGGCGCCTTAGCCGATTGAGCCACAGGCGCCGAGCCAGGAAACATAGATCTTTATCATCATTTTTTTTTGAGACAGAATCTCACTATGTCACCCTGGATAGAGTGCTGAGGCATCACAACTCACAGCAACCTCAAACTCTTGGGCATAAGTGATTCTCTTGCCTCAGCCTCCCAGGTAGCTGGGACTACAGGCACCTGCCACAATGCCTGGCTATTTTTGGGTTGTAGTTGTCATTGTTGTTTGGCAGGCCCGGCCTGGATTCGAACCCGCCAGCTCTGGTGTATGTGGCTGGCACCCTAGCTGCTGAGCTACAGGCACCGAGTCTATCATCATTTTGAATGACTGCCTATAGCATTTATATCACTGTGTTACTAATGATAGAGACTTCTGCTATATTGTGTATTTTTTTGTACTATTACATTAACATGAATGATTCTTCTATAAGTATTATTTTGTGTTAGTCCTAACTACTTGGTAATTTCATTAAGGCAAGTACCTCAAAGTAGGATATGCTGGATGACAGGGAAATGTTTGGGGTATTTTTCTTCTCATCTTCATAATCCATCTAATCTCTGCCCTTAGGTTTAGATGTTTTGTCAGAGGACTTTGGTTGACCCTGGCTCAGAGGGCCAAGACCTTGGCTGTGTGGTTTACACTGGTCTTTCTTTCATGTTTGAAGTCAAACACAAAAGACCATGACACTATCAGGCCTGGGCCAGTTCATTCCTAGAACTAACTTAGTAATTTTTACCACAGAGAGAAGGGAAGGCTGAGAAGTTTGTAAGTCTTTTTGTTTCTCTCTATAGCATGAGAATTTGAGCGTGCTGCTTTCTACTTTTGTCATAATTCTGTTGGAGAATAAAGCCAACCAAGTGCTCAATACTCCAAAGAAAGGGGGAAGAATTTGCAGTTGGATGTCATCTGTCTGTCATCTCAGACATAAAAGAAGGTCACGCTGGCAAGAGGAAAAGCTGGGTCCAAATTATGTCTGCATGCTCAGCCATGGAAGAATTGACCTTCAGGTGCATCTGCCCTCCTAAGTCAGAGCAGGACTTCTAGTTCAGCTGAGAATCCTAGTGTAACTGAAAAAAGTATCCTCAGAAGGAAACCGGGAAACAAAATGCAGCTATTATCTGATAGTGACTGGTCTTGCCTTGAATTATTTAGAAAGTAAAGCCTGAGGCAAAGATTGAGGTACCTGATACAATTTTATTTTATTTTATTTAAATGTTTTTTTGGGTTTTTTTTGGTAGAGACATAGTCTCATTATGTTGCCCAGCCTGGTCTCAAACGCCAGGCCTCAAGTAATCCTCTTGGCCTCAGTCTCTCAAGTGCTAGAATTATAGGCATGAGCCACCACGCCTGGCTATCTTCTTTTGCATTCCAAAGTTGTCCAGGCAAGGCAGCACATACCTATAATCCCAGTACCTTGGGAAGTTGAGGTGGAAAGATCACTTCAGGCCAGGGGTTCTAGGCTGCAGTGAGCTATGATCACACCACAGTACCCAAGCCTGGGTGATAGAGCAAGACCCTATCTCTAAAGAAAGATAAAAATTTAAAACAAATTTAAAACAAAATCTTAAAATAATATAAAAGTTTATTTCTCTTTCACTTAAAAATCTAGTGCTGAATGATCCATTACTGCCATTGATTTGTCCCTTCCAAAAATTGTTGCAATTATTGCTACTAATTCAGGAATGAGTGTGGGGATGGCTATATACTCAATTGTTTCCGAGGGCAATTCCTGGAATTTGCGTATGCCGCTTGGCATGCCCTTAGTCAAATAGCCATACTCAACTCCAAGGGTTAGTTCTGTATCTGTGCAGCCATGGGGAAGGCACTAAAGCTTTGATATGGGAGGTTCAAATCCAGTGAGGTGTGAGGGAAAAAGAGAAGCCAGGTGAGGTAAGATGAGAAGCAAGGCGATGCTGGTGTATCTTGAGCCAGTCACTAGGAGATGCATGGCCCCTTACCAGGCTTGTTTGGTTTGCACGTAGCTCTTTCTGTAGGGGTTGCAAAGAGGAGGTGTGATTAGGAGTAGTTCATGGGAAAGGAAAAGGAGGGGAGATGTATCTGCTCCCCTCCCTCCAGTCTCCTGTTTCCCACTGGGCGAGGTTTGCCCCCTAGGGGTGACCCTCCTCTCTTCCTATTGCACAATCTGCCCCCTTGGCAACTGCTCCGGGAGCAGATTCCATGCCTGCAAGTGGAAGGTTGACCCACGTGAATGGGGTACTGACCAGGACAGAGGAAGCACCTGAGAATGCGGACAAAGTCTGGGTTCCAATATATTATTTAGTGGTAGTTTGAGCGGAAAATAAAAGAGACTGTTTATATCACTTGGAGTCCAGAGCTGGTTGCAAAGTAAACTAGTTGATCAGAGGCTGACAGCAAGCCTCTCTTGATCTTTGGTCAGGAATTCTCCTAACTTCAGAGTCTTCTAGTCCAACATCTCAAAAACCTGAAGGAGGATTTCCTTCCCTGTCTTCCCCACCCATGAACATCCATTAAGATTCTATAAGACGTTTTCTTCCCTGCCTTCCTCCCTCCCTTTTTTCTTTCTTTCCTTCCTTTCTTCCCTCCTCCCTCCTTTGTTTCCTTCCTAAAGGAAGAATTGTGTGTGATTATTTTTGTTTTGTTAAAAAGTTTGAACTACTTTATGGCATTTTTCCTGAAAGACGAAGAATGTGCAGACCGACTGTTGTAAATGACATGGACGGCTAGTGAACCCAGTTCGAATGCACTTTAAGCTGCCTTTGGTTGGGCCCAACTTAATTATTTACTGTGAACCTGTGAACTTAGAAACACAACTAAATTTACACATAACCCCCAAATCCTCCCACTCAGAATGAGGAACAGCTTCAATGGAAGCATCTGACTGCTTTCTAAGGATTGCTTAAAAACAGAAATTTGATCCTATTGGCACAAATGCGATTTGAGAAGAGAATGCTTGGTGGTGAAGCTTACATACTCTAAGATTCACAAGTCTAGAATCAAATTCTAGATCTTCCTCTAAGTATCTCAATGAACTCAAGATGTTACTGAACACTTAGACTTAGTTATATTTTCAGTATAATGGGGATTTTGAGGACATCTGGTATGATACTAGGATCTGCCTCACATGGGTGTTTTGTGCTAAGTGAGATAACACATGCCAAGCTTCTGGAGCAGAATCCATGCTCAGTGAATAGTGAAGCTATTGGTTTTTATCCTAGTCAATACCATCATTTTATTATATGGCTCACTTTTCCATTGAGGATCATGGAATAAAATGCAGACTCTGGTGAAGGAATGTAACAGTTGAGTGTCTTTGGTGGTCTTTCATTGCAATAAAGGGACAGTGGCAATCATCTGTCATGCAGGGCATGTGAGGGCAATTCTTGCATCATATCAATCCTTCAATCATTAGCTTGTTACAGGTTATTATCATATTGAACTTCCTTAAAAACTATCTTAGCTCTCCCATCAAAGGGCAAGGGTGGTTATCTTAAGTTTATTTCCCAGTGTCTTGTTAGGAAGACTTGTAAATGGCATTTAGAGATTGTTAAAAACACCCTGTGGAGACTCCAGGTCTCACCTGTGCACCAAAAGTTTCTCCTTGTCCATTGCAGCTCTCCGGTGCTCTAGCTCAGTGGTTCTCAACCTTCCTAATGCCTCCTAATGCTGCAACCCTTTAATACGGTTTCTCATGTTCTGGTGACCCCCAACCATAAAATTATTTTTGTTGCTACTTCATAACCGTAATTTTGGTACTGTTATGAATCGGAATGCAAACATATGATATGCAGGATGTATTTTCATTGGTATCGCCACCAAAGGGATCACGACCCATAGATTGAGAACTGCTGCCAGCTCAAGAGGAGCACATCCAACTTCTTAATTATAGTCCTAATCTTACTCAGAAAATCCACAAAACCCAGATTCCTCATGTTAGGGTAACAACCCTGTGGAATTGCCAATTGCTGACCTCCATCATCAATCAATTTGTTTACACATAGCCTAGGGTGATTTTGCAGTTACCCTCTGTTGCTTGATTTCTATAGACAGCAAGAGTCTCACCCATAAATTTTGCAGCTGTGAAATGAGCAGCAGTAGGGCCCCCTTTTCCTTCATGTTTTGGAGCATGTATCACTGCATCGGCTCCCTACCCTACACCCCGGGATGGATGCATTACAAATGGAGCGTATGTCCCAGCAAGTGTCATATTTTCTTGACTTGGCAGTTTTTAGTGACAAAGACAATGGTTCATCTGGTCGATGCCAGCTTCTAAAGGAGTAGGAAAAAAAGATCCTTAGAAAGATTCATCAATAGACTCTCTCTTACCACTTCTCTTTCAAGCCTACTTTTATAAAACCACTAAGTTCCAAAATAAGCATCTTTGGGTCTGACCTTTCTAATTCTTTTTTTTTTAATTTATTTTTTATTTTTTATGAGACAGAGCCTCAAGCTGTCCCCCTGGGTAGAGGGCTGTGGCATCACAGCTCATAGCAACCTCCAACTCCTGAGCTCAAGTGAGTCTCCTGCCTCAGCCTCCCAAGTAGCTGGGACCACAGGTGCCCACCACAACGCCTGGCTATTTTTTGGTTGTAGCCGTCATTGTTGTTTTGGTGGGCCTGGGCTGGATTCGAACCGGCCACCTTAGATGTATGTGGCTGGCGCCTTAGCCACTTGAGCCACAGGCGCCAAGCCACCTTTCTAATTCTTGACCCTGATGGAAGAAAAAAGTAAAACCAAAGTGAGTCCTTTGAAAAGGTTCATGTGGGAAGGTGAGTTTTCAGATGCAAGCAGTTGTGGACAAGTGAACTCACCTCTCTGACCATTGCTCTTGACATGGTACCCTCACTTCCCCCAGTCCATAGACCAGTCCAACAACACTGGTCTGTGACATCTCAGATATGCATATCCTTCCATGATGATCTGGGGCACTTCCTCAAAGATCTTCTCATGGTTAATACTTTCTTAGCACCTTCTTAGAAAGGCTTTCCCAGTCACTCCCTATCTAGAAGTCAGTCCCTGAACAGCAAGAACTTTAATTGACTTTTTGCCTCTCTACTCACAGTTACTGGAAGAGATTCTAGAATTCAGTGAGTACAAAGTGCTCTTGATACACAATTTTGGGTGTCAGTTCTAGTACCACGTAATCTCTGCTCATTTGTCATCTTCCCGAGCTTCATTCCCTCATCTGTAAAATGGGAGTAATAATACTTGCCTTACTGAGTACTTGTGAAGATCACTGGAACAATGATCCTGAAAATATTCTTAATCTGCTACTGATTACTGTAATGGGAGAAAATGTCAGGGTTTCCTAAAGGAGATGAATGAATGAATGAATGAAAATGAAATTTCATAATACTAGGAAGGGGAGCTTTTATTAATACAGTTTAAGAAGGGTAAAATTTAAGATGCTTATCCTAACCCACACTCCAAAAACGAAAGAATGGATACTGATACTCTGAGAAATTATACTAGTTGTCTGTAGAGATTCTAAAACTGTGTTTTTCAACTTTTTTTCATCTCGTGGCACATTTGAACCTATAGTTAAACTTCCATGGCACACTTAAATTATGTATATCAAAAAAAAAAAGAGGGTGGCACCTGTGGCTCAAGGGAGTAGGGCACCAGTCCCATATGCCAGAGGTGGTGGGTTCAAACCCAGCCCCAGCCAAAAACTGCAAAAAAAAAAAAAAAAAAAAAAAGAAGAAAGAGTAAAAGGAAAGGAATATACTCACTGGATTTTGAACTTGTTTTGAAAATAATTTAATTCATGATCTATAAAATTTTTCACAGCAAAAAAAAAAAAAAATTTTTCACAGCACACCTATGATCCTCTCATACCCCACCAGTATGCCATAGCACACTAGTTGAAACCACTGTTTTAGTAGAAAGAGATGTTAGATATAGTCAAATGATTTCCAGGTGTGGCTTTCTAGAGTGCTGGGGTTTTGTTGGAGGCCCCCAGGAATCTAGGGTGTTAGCAGGGAATATTGGGGAAAGAGAGGGAGCTGAGCTAACAGGAATCCCTGACCCATCTCCCCTCCCCTAATTTAATCAGATCAGCTCCATTTTTGTGTTTTTTACCTTGTTTCAAAAGCTAATTATTTATTGCTCAGGAATAAGCCTGTTTCTCAAAATTTTAGCCTCCCTAGAAGCTACAGAAATTGATGTATGATCCAGCTTTAGCCATAAGCCATAAGAGGAAGTCTGCTGCTGCTAAAGTTTTTAGAAAACTTTGATGTAGAGTGGCACCTGTGGCTCAAGGAGTAGGGCGCTGGCCCCATATGCTGGAGGTGGCAGGTTCAAACCCAGCCCTGGCCAAAAAAAAGAAAACTTTGATGTCCTTACTAAAAAGGGACATACATGACTGGTACTGTCCTTCCTTTTCTCCCTTATTCCGCCTATGATGCTAACGTTGTGTCTTCCACTACATCAGCAGTCTTGTGACCATGTGGCTTTAAGCACAGTGGGAATTCCTGCAATCTCAGAAACATTGGCTCTGACCTGAGTCAGTCACTAAACCAATTCCAGCAGCCACCTGGCTCCAGGCTTCTTGCTATGTGAGGAAGAAGCCACTGTTGTCTCAGCCACTTTAGTGGGGTTTTCTGTCACTTGCACCCCCCCCAAAACATTCCTGATAGACATACATATATTGTAGCTCCAGATTGAACAGGAATTCTGAGGCTAAAAAGAATGTGAAATATGATCTCATCCCATGTTCCCATTTTAGAGATAAGCAGTTTCAGTAGTTTATTAATGTATTACCAGCTACCTCAAAATATCAAGGTTTAAAACAAAAGCTGTTTGTTCTCTTCTAATTCTGTGATTGGGTTCAGTGAGGCAGTTCTATTCCTTGTGATGTCTGCAGCGGTTACAGTTACAATAAAGCTCAAAGAGCTCGTTTATCTAATACCTTTACAGAGAGGAAGACTGGGTTCAGGTAGGACACTGGACGTTTCTCCCTGTGTGGTCTCAGAGCTTCTCCCTGTCCACATGTCCTCTCCACAGAGCCCCTCTACTTGTTCTACACTCAGGTAGCTGGACTGCCTACATGCACCTCGAGGGCTCCCAAAAGCACAAAGGCAGATGACGCCAGGCTTTCCTAAGGCTTAGGCCTGGATCCAACACAGTGACACCTTTGCTATATCCCGTGGGTTAAAATGAGTCACAAGACTGTTTAGATTCAAAGATAGAGGACTACCTGAGGGCATGGATACAGGTGGTGTGCTTCCTTGGGGGCCATTTTTACAGATTACTACAGAAACTGAAACCCAAACTATGAAAGCTATTGTCCTAAACTAATTGAGTCTTAACTATTTAAATTGGAAAATCATTGAAGGGATGAGAGATCTTTAGCAGGATAGATTAGAGTGTGGGGGAAAGGAGACAAAGTAACTTATTCCTAGCCCAGGGGTTTTAACCTCAGCACTATTGACACTGGGACCAGATTATTTTGTTCAGGGCTGTGCTATGCATTGTGGAATGTTTAGCAGTATCCCTGGAATCTATCTACTATTTGCCAGTAGCATCTCCCCTCTAGTTTTGATAACCAAAAAAATCTGCAGACATGACCAATGTCCCCTTGGGGTAAAACCACCTCCCAGTTGAGGACCACAGCTTTGGTCTCATAAACTTTGGTATGTTCAGAGTTTATGTGCAACATCACAGAAGCCCGGCTAGGCTGGACGGCCTGCCTCACCTGTGGGTCAGTGGTACATATTCTTAAATCCTTCCAGCAGAAAAGGAAAATAATAAGATAACCAGTTTCACACTGTGATACACATGTTTTATATGGAGGCTCTTTTAGTTGGCTAAAGGCTTTTTAGTTTCTGCTATAAGTTTACCAAATTCACTTTTAAGATTGTGCCCACAAGTGGAGTCTGAACTGGTATCTTCCTTCACCATTGCAGAGCACTGAGCAATTTCCTTACTCTTCTTCATTTTTTTAAGCAAGAAATTAAAGCCATAAGACTAGGTGAGATCAGCTGGAGAAATAGGCAGATGAAGAAAACCTAAGTTAAGATCCTTGAAGGCCTTTGATATTATGAGGTGACCATGCATATAAACAACCAGAAACTAGAAAAATGTTTATGTACATAGGCAACCAAAAAATGTGCGTGTGTGTATGTATATATGTAATATATATAAATATATGCACATATATACATATATAACACAATACACATAGTTTTTTGGTTTTCTTTCTATATACACATGTACATACAGATATATACATGTATATAAAAATATATGTATACATTTGTTCATATTTTATATAATTTTTTTTCTTATTTAACTGGAGACAAGTTGAATATATAGTGCAAGAAAGAAGAATCTAAAATAATTCTTGGTTACACTTAGACAAGGCAAAGGAACCAATCTCCCCTCAAGAATACCAGGGGACATATACATGAGTGCCAAGAAACTTACCTGCTTTGCTTGCTGCTGTGTTCACAGTGCCTGGAAAAGTGCATGGCATAGTATAGGAGCTTATGATATGTTTGTTGAATAAATGAGTGTCAGTGCTGCAAGGTAGAGAACTTTAACAAGAGAGCCAGATGAGTGGGGTGACAGGTGTGGCTCTGTGTGCTATTACTGCCTTGCCCAAATCCTCTTTACCTGGAGAAGCACCCATCCTTCTGCTGCTGTGAGCACTGGCTCCATCCGGGTGAGAGATGACGATTTGGACCAGGACATATGTTGTCAGTACAAGTGTTTGTTACAAGTGGTTGATTCTCAATATGTTATGATGGTCTGAAGAGATTTCCTGGTGGGTAGGATATGGAGAGTGAGACAAAGAGAGCATGCAAGGATAAATTCAAGGTTTTAGGCCAGAGTAACTGGTTAAATGAATTTGAAATTTCCTAAGGTATGGAACAAGTTGGAAGTTGGGTAGAAGAATAAGAGTCAAGTATTGGCCGGGTTAATTTTGATGTCTCCTTTAGATATTCAAGAAGTGGAATTGAGAGTAAGCAGTTTAACAAATGAGTCTGGAGTTTAGGAGAAAGGTCTGGGTTAGAGATAATTTAAAGGTTATTGGCATATGGCTGATGTTTAAAAGCCATGAAACAGAAATAAATTTCCAAGGGATGAGTATAGTTAGAGAAAAGCAAAGGAACAAGGACTGAGGCCTGGGAACTTCAGAGGTAAAGGTTGGTACTGACAGGTCTCTAAGGTTCATTCCAATTAGGACATTCTGTAATCCTCTTAGAGCTAATAAGTTTCTAGTCTTCTCCCAAATCTACAAAATGAGTATATTTCTTTTTAATTATTCATCATTTGAATCATTATGGCTGTTCCAGTTATCTTTTGCTGCTTGACAAAACTTCTCCAAACCTTAGTAACTAGGAGCATCAAACATTTTATTTCATGTCATGATTTAGCAGGTGCAGAGCGTGGGCTGGGGTAGACTGGGTGATTTTTCTGATCCAGTTGGGGTTGCTGGAAGTCTATCAGTGGTATTCAGCTGAGAGATGAACTAATATAGTTACTGAAGGGCAATGTAAACTTATTCTTACAGCCAAGCATGTAAGAACAGATAAAAAGAAATAAGTTACACTGTGCGGGAAGAAAGGGTTGGGCATTCCTGGAGAGAAGTCTTCAGACTTTTCAACCTCCAGGACTGTTACAGAAGTGGAGAGAAATGACCAGAAGTTTGGTAAATTGTGCATAAATAAGAAGAGACAACTGTACTAGTGTAAGGGAGAACAGAATCCCATTGGAGTGTGGGCATTCTTCTAATTCATCACTCGCCTCATCTAATGATGGAGCCTTGACCTTGTGAACTGAGGATCTTGTGCTGTAAGCTACAGTTACACACATTTTCACACATGGAAAGTCTGGGAATACTTTATAGACTTTTCTAGGCAGAAATACTTTTTTCTTTTGCTGTGTTTCTGTAGCATTTTGCACTCATAGGAAGTCCAGGCAGGTTCAATAGGAATTTACATTGAAAGAAAGTTAAATAAATTATAAAAATAATTTTTACCTTTTTTTCTTTCTTTCTTTTTTTTTTTTTTTTTTGAGACAGAGTCTCACTGTGTTGCCCTTGGTAGAGTGCCATGGCATCACAGCTCACAGCAACCTCAAACTCTTGGGCTTAAGCAATTTTCTTGCCTCAGCCTCCCAAGTAACTGGACTACAGGCACCTGACATAACACCTGGCTATTTTTTGTTGCAGTTGTCATTGTTGTTTAGCTGGCCAGGGTTGGGTTCAAACCCTCCACCCTCAGTGTATGTGGCTGGCGCTGTAATCACTGGTGCTGAGCCATCTTTTCTTATTCAATAAGATTTTCTTTATTTTATTTTATTTTGAAGTGGTCTCACTTTGTTGCCCTCAGTAGAGTGCTGTGGCATCATAGCTCACAAGCGACCTCAATCTTCTGAGCTTAAGTGATCTTCTTGCCTCAGCCTCCCAAGTAGCTCACCACAATGCCCAGCTATTTTTAGAGATGGGGTCTGGCTTTAGCTCAGGTTGGTTTCGAACTCCTGAACTCAGACAATCTACCCTCCTTGGCCTCCCAGAATGCTAGGATTACAGGTGTGAGCCACTGCACCTGACTCAAGATTTTATTTCTAATTGAAACTATGTATATAAGAAGCAAAGAGTTGGCTTGGCGCCTGTGGCTCAATCGGCTAAGGAGCCAGCCACGTACACCTAAGGTGGCCGGTTCAAATCCCCAGCCCGGGCCCACCAAACAACAATGATGGCTGCAATCAAAAAATAGCCAGGCGTTGTGGCAGGCGCCCGTGGTCCCAGCTACTTGGGAGGCGGAGGCAGGAGACTCGCTTGAGCCCAGGAGTTGGAGGTTGCTATGAGCTGTGATGTCATGGCACTCTACCTAGGGGGATAGCTTGAGGCTCCATCTCAAAAAAAAAAAAAAAGAAGCAAAGAGTGAAATAAGTATTGATTGTTTTGTTTTACATGAAATAAGAATGTTTTATTTTGCATGAAGTTTTAATCATTCAAAAGAATTTATGACAATGTGGCATCCACATTCACACATTTTCATCCTAATAAAAATTGGTTTTTCATTTGTATACATGCATGTACACATGCCTACGTATGTACAGAGTGCCAAAAAATGTATATATATTTTAAGAAAAGAAAAACTATTCAAATTATAATACTTAATATACACTGATAACATTTTGTATCTTGTATATCTTATAATTGCAGAAGTCAAATGTAACTTGAGTATTATAATTTTAACACAGTTTTTTTCCTTTCTTAAAACATGTATGTATTTTTTTGGCCCTCTGTGTATGTATGTTTATAGATATACATAAATATGTGCACACATACTAGGTCTTCAATATTTTAAACTTTTTTGATCTATAATATCCTTAAAGAAAAACATGTAAGTCATAAACGTATAGCTTAGAGAGTTTTTTTTGTTTTTGTTTTTAATTAAATCATAGCTGTGTACATTAATGCATTCATGGGATACAATGTGCTGATTTTATATACAATTTGAAATATTTTCATCAAACTGGTTAACATAGCCTTCACAGCATTTTCTTAGTTATTGTGTTAAGACATTTATATTCGGCTTGGCGCCTGTAGCTCAATTGGCTAAGGCGCCAGCCATGTACACCTAAGGTGGCAGGTTCAAATCCCCAGCCCGGGCCTGCCAAACAACAATGACGGCTGCAACCAAAAAATGACCAGGCGTTGTGGTGGGTGCCTGTGGTCCCCGCTACTTGGGAGGTGGAGGCAGGAGACTCGCTTGAGCCCAGGAGTTGGAGGTTGCTATGAGCTATGATGCCATGGCACTCTACCCAGGCGGATAGCTTGAGGCTCCGTCTCAAAAAATAAAAAAAAAGACATTTATATTCTACACTTAGAAATTTAACATGAACTCTTGTAAAATGCACCGTAGGTGTGGTCCCCCCAATTATCCTTCCCTCCACCCACAGTCCCCCCACCCCTCCCCTCCCTCTCCCATTTCCCCTTCTTCTTGGGCTATAATTGGGTTATAGTTTTCATATGAAAGCTATAAATTAGTTTCATAGTAGGGCTGAGTACATTGGATACTTTTTTTTTCCATTCTTAAGATACTTTGCTAAGAAGAATATGTTCCAGCTCCATCCATGTAAACATGAAAGAGGTAAAATCTCCATCTTTTTAAAGGCTGCATAATATTCCATGATGTATATATCACAATTTATTAATCCATTCATGGGTTGCTGGGCACTTGGGCTTCTTCCATGACTTAGCAATTATGAATTGGGCTGCAATAAACATTCTGGTACATATATCTTTCTTATAATGTGATTTTTGGTCTTTTGGATATATACCTAGTAGAGGAATTGCAGGATCGAATGACAGGTCTATTTTTAGGCCCTAAGTGATCTCCAAACATCTTTCCAAAAGCAACGTATTAGTTTGCATTCCCACCAGCAGTGCAGAAGTGTTCCCTTTTCTCCACATCCATACCAATATCTCTGGTTTTGGGATTTTGTGATGTAGGCTAAACTTACTGGAGTTAGATGATATCTCAAAGTGGTTATGATTTGTATGTCTCTGATGATTAGGGATGATGAGCATTTTTTCATGTGTCTGTAGGCTGTGTGCCTGTCTTCAAAAAAGTTTCTCTTCAAGTCCCTTGCCCACCCTGAGATGGGATCGCTTGTTCATTTCTTGCTAATATGTTTGAGTTCTCTGTGGATTCTGGTTATTAAACCTTTGTCGGAGACATACCCAGCAAATACCTTCTCCCATTCTGAGGACTGTCTGCTTGGTTTACTTACTGTGTTCTTGGCTGTGCCGAAGCTTTTTAGTTTGATCAGATCCCAGTAATGTATTTTTGATATTGCTTCAATTGCCTGGGGGGTGGTCTTCCTCATAAAATATTTGCCCAGGCCAATTTCTTCAAGTGTTTTTCCTGCACTTTCTTCTAGTATTTTTATAGTTTCATGTGTTAAGTTTAAATCTTTAATCCAGTGAGAGTCTATCTTAGTTGATGGTGAAAGATGTGGGTCCAGTTTCAGTCTTCTACAGGATGCCAGTTGGTTCACTCAGCACCATTTGTTAAAAAGGAAATCGTCTTTCCACTGAATGTTTTTAATTAGCTTATGGAAGATCAAATAATGGTAAGTAGCTGGGTTCATCTCTTGGTTCTCTATTCTGTTCCATACATCTACCTCTCTATTTCTGTGAGTACCATGCAGTTTTGATCATTATGCATTTATAATATGGTCTGTGGTCTGGTAGTGTGATTCCTCCTGCTTTGTTTTTATTTCTGAGTAATGTCTTGGCTATTCAAGGTTTTTTTTCTGATTCCCTATAAAATGAAGTACTATTTTTTTGAGATCTTTGAAGTATGACAGTGGAGGCTTGGTGCCTGTGGCTCAATCTGCTAAGGCGCCAGCCACGTAGACCTAAGGTGGCGGGTTTGAATCCCCAGCCCAGGCCCACCAAACAACAATGAGGGCTGCAACCAAAAAATGGCCAGGCGTTGTGGCGGGCGCCTGTGGTCCCAGCTACTTGGGAGGTGGAGGCAGGAGGCTCGCTTGAGCCCAGGAGTTGGAGGTTGCTATGAGCTATGATGCCATGGCACTCTACCCAGGGGGATAGCTTGAGGCTCCGTCTCAAAAAAAAAAAAAAAAGTATGACAGTGGAACTTTAATAGGGATTACATTAAAATTGTATATTGGTTTGGGTAATAAGGACATTTTAACAATGTTGATTCTTCCCAACTATGAACATGGTATGCTTTTCCATTTGTTAACATCTTTAGCTATTTCTTTTCTTATAGTTTCATAGTTCCCTTTATAGAGATCTTTCAAGTGCTTTGTTAGGTAAACTCCCAAATATTTTATCTTCTTTGGCACTACTGTGAAGGGAATAGGGTCCTTGACTGTTTTATCAGCTTGACTATTGTTGGTATATATAAATGCTACAGATTTATAAGTGTTGATTTTATAACCGGAGATGCTGCTGTATTCCTTGATCACTTCTAAGAGTTTTGTAGTCGAATCCCTGGTGTTTTCCAGATATACAATCATATCATCTGTGAAGAGTGAAAGTTTGATCTCTTCTGACCCTATGTAGAAGCCCTTAGTCACCTTTTCTTGCCTAATTGTGATGGCTAAGACTTCCATTACAATGTTAAAAAGCAGTGCAGACAATGGGCAATGTTGCCTGGTTCCTGATCTGAGTGGAAATGATTTCAATTTAACTCCATTCAAT